>JAHDVE020007317.1:0-62561 GCA_022606495.2 Halesus radiatus | reverse complement strand
ATTATTCTATTCAAGAAATATTTGTCAGTAGAATCACTGTACTACAGTTGTTACCGTAAACTGGTGAGTTTTTAATATCACCAAGTTTTCAGCATAAATTGTCATACGTGACTTCGGTTCCATGACAATTCAGCATGCGTATTAATAGGCACACTTTTTAAAAGCGATATAAAGTCATTCAAAGTAGAAAAAAAAAAAAACTAGTCTGAAAACCGATTCATAGGTGTGTTGAATTATCCGGTCACCGTAACTTTGTATGGTCAGATTGTCATTACGCTAGAATAGAAAAGTTGTCAGTAAAAATAGTCATGATGCTATTATAGATTTGTCACTACAGATATTACAGTCAAGGTATCACTAAAATAATGGAATAAATACAATGATGGAACTGCTACGATTTGAACACTATAAAATAATGATTATTCCTCACCTGGAATGGTATATCCGATATGGTGATGGCCAAGTAATACGACCTAAGCGAGTACCAGCGATTGAAGTTCTCTTTCAGTAATACGGGCATTTCGAGCGGGACTGAAAATAAAAGCAAACATCTTCAATAAAACAACAAACATTATTATGTCAGATTATGAAAAACATAGTTAAATTAGACAATACCGCACAAGAGTCCCAACTCTACAGAGCTAGTGGAACAATGGCAACCCCAATTAGCGTATGTTGTGAGACTGAAGGGAGTGGGGAAGGGAAGTATCTGACTTTTCAGATCGGGTCACCAAACATGGCTAAAGTCAATTCAAGCAACATTTTTAATTCTGAATGGTGGTTTTTCAACACGACGACACTGAGTACCTAGATATGTATCTATTCTCAGCATCGCCCTAGTGAGAGACCAAAACTCATCTTCAAATCTGAGTGTTCATAACAAAGGAGTGGACATTCAACTTCTTCATATGATCGGAGGAGAGCGGTGATAAAAATGTAATAAGCAAGTACTCACAGCTGAGGATGGTGATGGTCATGGAGGTGTACATGAGGAACAGCATGTTGAAGAAGAGGAAGCCGAGGTTGGAGAGCACTTTGGCTCCGTCGTTGCCGATGTCGTAGTATAGCGCTCCGATCAGGAAGCCCACCAGGATGTGGGCAAACAGTCGCAGGTACATGAGGGTCTACAAACATCAATAAATAAACATCTTAACCCCTTGGGCAACAAAGTGGCGAAAACGCCACCAAACATCAAAACCAGTGGAGCCCCATAGTGGCATTTACGTCACAAACTGCGATCTTTCTCCTTTTGTATTAGTTAGATATATGATTTAAGCAGAATTAGAAAGAGAGAAAAACCATGCTTTCTCTTTGCATTTAAAAGTTAACCACAGACAATTATATCTTCCGGATAATTATAATATACGAGTATACCCAAAAGCAGTTGATTGCAATCGCTTGTTTTTACATGCGCGGTACACGGAGCTATTTGACAACTATTGAATTTTGTGCTTCAATTTACTCTAAATGTCTAGTTAACTATGTTATTATTAAAAATAAAAACAATGTATTAACTATTTATTTGTAATATTTTATTCTTTATTTGTGTAATTTATTCTTGTGAAACTTTCATTATTCATAAATTCATCATGCTGTTGGAACAATATTTTACATTTCTAATGACATTTTCTACTATGTATTAGTGTAATTGGAACGTTCTATAGTGATAATTCAAGCAGAAATTCTAATGTATTCAGTAAAACCATGTAACGATTCCGTAAAAAATAAATGATTTGTTAACGTTTTCGTGTAGGGCGTCATTTGTAAATGCGTAAATTGTACGACAAATGTCAAACAGAGATTAGGTTTCTTCAAAAAAATTTGCAATTATGTTGTTTGTTAAATTGTCCCACAAATGCAGTGTTTTGATTATATAAGACCATAATTAATATATTTTTACCAGTTCTTACTTTAATTGAGATTAATAATACTAGCAATACCGCTTTCAAAAAGTGTTCCAGCTGACATGAAAAAATGCCCAGATTGTGAAAGTGTGGTTGAAGTTCCGGATGTATTATTAACATGAAATGTAAAAAAAGTGAAGAGACAATTACCTTTAATACGTTTTTTTAGTTTCATATAAAGTGATATTATAATGATTTACATGACAAAAAATGACTGGTAAGCGACTTAAAAACATATATATTTAAAAAAAAATCTAAATTTGAACACTTTTAATCGCATTTGTCCATTTATAATATTAACTTCTAAAAGATTCTTTCATGTTCTTTCAAAAACTGTATTTCATTTTGGGATACGTTTAAAAAGAGCGAATTTATTTGAAAGTGAATGACACGTGAAAATATTTGGCGATTAAATCATTATTCTGACATGTAAACAAATTTCATATACTCGAGGGGTTTATAAGTTTTGAAACAAATGCTTTTATGCTTTGGACGTGTACAATGGGAGGATGAAAAGATACGAAAACAGAGCTCACTGCTCGGAGATTTTAGCAGGACACAAACAGATTTTCAGCTTTATAGTTAAAATTTATGAGTTTTAAATCCAAAATTGGCAAGATACCTCAATTTTTTTAAACACCGTACCACTAATTTATTAATTAAGGAAATGTTAGGTCATCTAACACAATTCTTTAAAAGGTTCCTTACCCAATCTCTCCTGCTGAACAGGAGGGTCCTCTTGAACACCACCCAGAACTGCTTCAACTCACTGGTGGGGTATCTGCTGGGTGACACGTCCAACACATCGTCCAGCAGGGCCACGGTCACATTGTCCTGCTTCTCCATGTCCAGAACCAAGCCGTCTCCTGCTAATTATTACATACAACATCATTACAGGATTGACTGATATCTATTTAATAATAATACATCATTTTGATGTACGCATTCTGTTAGTTGCTGTTTAAAATATTGTCATTTATTATCTTCCATAGTTTATCTATTTCAGTTTCGTTAAAAAAAAAAGTTTGAAATTGATAATTGGTAGTCAAAATCTTACTAAAATGTCGTTGCAGAACTTTAAAAAAAAAAAAAAAGAAAGGCAAACATCCCAAGGTTACGAATAACCTGACAATATTTGAAAATCTCCTACTACCTACCATCACACTAAGCGGAAGATGTAGCTTGTGTCGTAACAAAGGATTTAGCCAGTCGAGGGATTGAACTCACGACGTCTGGGTGGGACCCAGATGCGATGCCAACTCAGCCATTGGCTGGTCTAACAATATTTCTACGACACTCTAAAATGGAACGAATGTTGTAAACACGCTGTGTTTACCACAGATTCTCTCTGAAAAACTGTGTTTTTCCTCCAATAAAATTATTCACCTGTCAAAACTAACTCATTTGGTTTAACACAATTAAAAATTGAACACATTAAAAAATATGCAAAGAAAAATTTAAAATATTGATTTTCATGCTGCGATGTTGTAATCTTACTGGAAGTTTTCAAAGTCCCAAATATGGTTTCATATAGAAACATTCTCCTACACCAAATATCATAAAAATAAGCATGTTTACCTTTGTTTCCTTTAGCAATATCATTATTGGCGAAGGCCAGAACGTTGTTGGCGCTCAGCCCGTTGTTGTGGTCGTCATTGCTAAACTTCTCCACCGGCATTAGGGACATTTCGTTCTTGGCCAGCCCATTGGTCTGGGGGTTAAGAGAGCTATCCAGGGAGTTTTTGTTGTTCAGCTCGTAGGCCTTGGTCTGCGGGAAGGCTTTGCCATTCCTGGAAATAAACGTGGATATGCTTTAAATATTGTATTGAAAGAGCTGAACTTAGGTGGCGGGATGGTGAGGAGGCAAACGCCCATTTCTTAGACATAACAAATTAAAAAGAAACAGCCGGAGATCAACAGGAGTGGATGCATTTCCTAGAGGCAGAGCTAGGTCTTTCCGAGGGTTGTAGCGCAGATGATGTATGTTTGCGTGTTACGTATTTGTAATTCTTTTAAATGAAGGTACTAACCTGATGTCGTGCTTTCCGTTGGCGATGGCGTTGACCAGTTTGCTAGTGTTCTCTCCGTACTCCCCGCAGGAGACTTCAATGATGAAGGAGGCGGGGTTGTGGTAGGCGGGGCACTGCAGACCCAGGCTTCCGAGCCAATCCACTGAAAAATAAATTTAACACGTTAGATATCTTGAGATTTACTTCACTAGATACACTAGAATGTCGATTATTCGGATTAATTTAATATTAAGACCAAGTTGGTACATGTAATCAACCTTGAATAATCTTCACGAATGGTATAGTATTGTAAATCTTCGATGTTCACTTCATCTCTTAAGATTATATACAAGAAGTTTACTAGCACATGTCTATTACCCTACAGTTTTATTTAAACTGTATTAGATATATTTCCCATTAATTCAAAATTTTCCACTTCTTAATCCCTCCTTTGACATTGTCTCCTTCTTATGTGTTGTCCCACTCTGTTACATGCGAGCATATCTCAGTCTCATTGTTCCATTATTTCGTTTTATATTTTGTTTCCTTCTTTTTATATATCTCAACTATATATATATGCTCACTGTATGTATTTTTGTTTAGTTATAAATTTATCCTGTTGAGGTTTGGGGTAAGCGAAACCAGTTGGTGTTGATATAAAAATAAATTAGTGGTTTAAAACAAAGTGTTTGTTGTATTGAATAAATATTTCAAACACACAAAGTAATTGCTTTCTATGAAAATATGTATTTATTTGTAAAGCGTTCAAGTCCGGAATTTTTATCTTGCGGGAGTTGTTGCGATGTCATTAACTCAGCATACAATATAATGCCAAATATTAGATAATATCACAGTAACCGATTGATACCAATCATGATTGTATAATTACCTAAGCGTCCTGTGCTACCCTGGTACACGCACTGACCCTCCGCCAGTGTGTACAGGTGATCGAACATCTCAAACAACCTGGCTGAGGGCTGGTGGATGGTGCAGATGATGGTCCTGCCTCCGCTGGCCAAGGTCTTCAGCAGCGAGATGCACTGGAAGCACGAGGAGCTGTCCAACCCGGATGTTGGCTCGTCGAAGAACATGATGGGAGGGTTGTTCACCAGTTCCAGGGCGATGGAGAGACGCTTCTTTTGACCGCCTGAGAGGTTGGAGGTCATGGTCTTGCGGTGCTCTGCCAAACCGAGGGTTAGTAGGATTTCTTGGATCTAGAATACAATGAAATATAAATCATTAGTCTGATATAAGGTAAGAAAAACTTGGCTTCGATGAGGTTTAGTTTCAGAAATTCGTATTGGCCGGAGTCAGCATGACTGTAGCAAGGACATGTTTTAAAGCAAAAGTAAGAGGCGAAGGAGAAAGAATTTGACTTATAGGTCTCTAAAAATAGCAAAATTCTTATGATCCTCAGAAGATACTGTTGAGGAAGGCCACCCTAGACATGGCTGAGTCAGTGGATGCAGCGATTGCCATAAAGGTAAAAAAATTCTGTCTTCATCACAATATTGAAGACAATTAAAGATAAGAAATTTTTCACTTTTCTCATCGTCTACATTTTAAGGTGATCCCTAGGTATTTCATAAAGAATACCGTGGGAAATGGGGTCTAACAAAATCACCTTACATCTGTAGTACTGAGAGGTGAATATAGCTTACCGCTTCAACCTTGGAGGCCTTGGCCATGGAGGAGGGTAGCTTGAGACTTGTGGCCACGGCCATGGCCTCTTCCACGGTCAGGTTAGAGTGCAGCTGGTTGTCCTGCATGATGTAGCAGGACAGCTTCCTGAACTGGGACAGGACTCTCTCGCTGCCGTTCATTGTGATGCTGCCCTCAATGCCATGGGTTCTGGAAAGAAAATAATTGATTAAAAGAACATCCGGATCAACATTTTACACCTTTAAACTTTTCTGTGTCAAAAATATGTATGACTTCTGTCACACGCGAGGCTTTTAAACTATAGAAGCTTTGCGTACAGGGCATGTATGTATGCACAGTGCGGCGCAGGGGTGCGCTTCCCGCGTCTAAAAGGATAATAAAATACTATGTTAAGACTGGGTTGCTCCATCCAGGGTATAGCTAAAATGGGAATTAACACCAAATACAGACTGATACCGAAACAGCCAAATTCGTATTTAGACAAAATGTTAAAATAAACATATTTAAATACGTTTCGTCGTATCATCAGCAACACCCTGGTCGGAGGGCGAATAAAATCAAGTAAAGAATACTTAAGAAATGATTTAGTTAATTTAATTTAATGATGACTGAAAAAGGTGATAAAGCAAAATTTAAAAGACAACAGAAACCTACAGCTTTTGCATTTATACGGCCATGATTCTGAGAAATTGGCATTAAATTTGGTCAAATTTGAACCTCGCCAGTGTCAGTCAAATGTATTATTTTCATCTGCCAGCACATAAAGGTACTTTGGATGGTTTGTTTGCGATATTGCACCATAAAATTAACCACGAGATGGAATGACACTGTCCTTGCGACAGTTCCATGATAATTCAACGCACACGAATCGGCACACTTTTTAAAAGTGATGTAATGATTGAGAGAATAAAAAAATATTTTTTTTAAAACTAGCCTAAAACCTAATCTATCCCAACCGAGTAAACCATTTTTTATATTTATATAGCATTAAAAAAACTGTCAGGTTAGATTGGGCAGATTTTTTTTTCTCTTTATACTATTGATGACTTTATGTCACCTTAACAAAGTGTGCCGATTCATACGCATGTTGATTTGTCCGGTCACCACCCCTTGTGACATATCATTATTCGACTATAGTTGTTTTGACTTGTTTACTTCAGGTTCAGATGGATTAACCCTTCTGCAGGCCACTTCAGGCCGGTGGCAAACGTTTATAACATCTTTTATCATCAAACATTGGCTCAACAATAACAAAATATCACAAAAAAATACTAAATATGTAACACATAGCATAACTAAAAGGGGGCAGCCTCCTCCAACCTTCCAACTAAAACTATGTGACTGTTTACAATTAAATTCAATTTGCCAATGCGAAAAATATCGAAAATATTTAAAAAAAATCATATTTAGGAACCAATAATTGAAGTAAACCTAAGCTGGACTGACCACATTGACTATACTACAACCAAACAAAAAAGTTTGAAAAACCAAAAAAAAAACTCGAAATAAATACCAAAAACAAAATTCTTAATAATCAACTAAATGTGTCCTATAGCCCAATATTAGGTATATTTCCTATATTCTCGTAAAATTTCCATTTTCCCATAATCACCTGTTCAGGTATTCCTTGGTATTCCATTATGTACACTTCTGTCTCTTTCTCTCTGTTATTATGTCAGATTACTATTTCATGCTATCTCATTTTTTCTTTGTTCTATGTTGTGTTCTTTCTCATTATATTTTGTATATATAAACACACACTATGTATTTTTGATCAGTTTAATTTTGTTCCCTGATGATGCTTGTGTTAAGCGAAACCGGTCGGTCCTAATGAAATTAAATAAAATCTCGTGGTTATAAACAAAGATATTGTTTTATTTTCATTAAAATAAGTTTCGATTAAAAAGTATTAAGAACATCTTCCCACGCACAATTTTAAGCACCATTACATTTTGCTCTTTCGCAATTCATAATCACATATGGACTACTACTGTCTTGGGGAAGTGCAATTAATATTTGTATAGACTCACCAATAAAAGCGCAAAAGACAATAATTAAAATTATTCTTCAAATACCAGATTCTGCTAAAATTTTCAAGCGTTTAGAAGTTATGACAATTAGACAACTTTATGCTAAATTTGCAGTCCTTCATCACTTCAAATCTAATCTTCATATTCCCTACAATCCCAATCAATTATTTGAACAAGATCTTCAACAAACTACACACTTAATATCCCATTAAAATATATCGCCCACGGACAGACATTTTAAATACTATGCAATTAAAATGTATAATCACATGCCCACATCTTTAAAACAAACGAGGGAGAATACACCAACGCATTTAATAGAATTTAATACCTCGATCTGGATAAAATCAAAAGAAACAGATTTTTTCCACAACTTAATTACACCAAATCAAACATAACAACATTTACATTAAATATAAATAAATAATTAGCTTTTTTTTAAACATTATTTTTAAACATAATTGTGTAACCATTTCACAATACTATATCATAAATACGTGAACGCCTCAGCACAGGTTCTCCTAGTGAGGGGTTCACGATACGCCATTTATATATTAATAATTTACAGTACATACACATCATTCTATATAATAATTGCTAATAGTATTAAAGAAATCTGTAAATAAATAGAAATGAATAAATAAATCTGGGTCAGGGATAAATATAACAAACTATTCTCCTGATTTTAATCCTAGAAGATTGGACTTCGATTTTTATTGAATCATGGAATAATTGAAAAAATCAGTCGGTGAAATTGATTATACGAATTGACAAGATTGGACTTTGCCACCAGATGAATATAAGAATACCGCAAGGTTAAGGTGTAATACCTTCATATCTTAAGATATTTCATAGATTATTTAATTGTTACAATAATTGCGTAAAACTTCATTAATATTTAATTTAAAATAAATCAAGAGGGTGAAATAATGCGAAAGATAACTTATCTACGAGATTAATTATTGAGGAGTAGTAACACAAACATCAAAGGAAATGTGCAGCCCGAGAGAAGCAGTAAAAAAGATTAACTGAAAACGAAAGATTTTTTTCGAAAATACATATCTTTTGGTCATACACTATTTGAAAGCTACTAATAACATCGAAATAGGCACACTATAATCGTAAGATGGACCTATTTCTTACAATTTGGTTGCATTATCTTTTTAAAAAATATGTTGATTTACAAAAAATATTAAAAAGATAATTTCTCCTGTAAGCGAAATTATATCTTGTATACAGTCCTCAAAGATGAGAACTATCAAAATATGATAGTAATGGTGATGGTAACGCGCGTTAAAGATAACTAGACCGATTATTACGAAGATATAATATTAATCAAACTTAATTCTTGACAGATGAGGAGCAATATAAAATGGAGTAACAGTTCGTCACCTTGGCCGACCCAATCGGAGTTCCCATGACACTAGAAGAAACCTTTAAGACAATCGACAGTGACAATTATTATTACTCCACGAATAGAGAACGAACGACGATAATGAGGCTGCCTGATTAGACTGTCAATAATAATCCAATTAAAACACTATTTATAAGATTAATTCCATTAAAAAAAAATTCCTCTCGAGAGGTCAAAGTCTCTCTTAAAGGGATTACAATGTAACAAAGTTGATGACATTGCAGTGTGACGTAAATTAATGAGGAAAATCGACGATTGAAATCAAGAATAGCAAAGTTATTTGAAAAGTAACAAATCAGCAGAACGCTACAGACAGCTGTGTAAAGTAAAGTGTGCCAGAGAACGCAAAGTACAGTTTCTCATATTGTTATAATTTGTACAGGTAAAGTAGTGCGATGACTTTCTATTTGGATCGAAAACTGAAGATGCAGATTCTATAATACCAGGGGTGTTAGTTGAAGTTTGCCGGTTTTTTCAATAAAGAAAACGCTTAATTCTCTAGGGAATCTTCCATACTTTTGGATCTTTCCCATGGCTTTTAAACGTTGGCAAATTGCTCCTCGGGTCTTCATCTAATAACGCCTGCAATTCCTCGTCTTCGAACTTTTTCGTTGCACCAGGATGTTCATTGTCTGTTAAATCGAAATCTCCACTTTTAAATTGACGAAACCATGTCTCACATGTTCTAATCACTGGAGCATGTTCACCATAAGTTTCTACCAGCAACCGATGAGCTTCAACTGCTTTTTTCTTTTGATGATATAAGAAAAGCAACGAATGCCGCAAATGCGACTTACTTGGAACGAAACTCGACATATTCACTGAGGTAACCAACTATGACACTATTATTTTGGCAGAATGTAACTAGTGTATTTTTGAAGGTTAATGTCCATAGAAAAATATGACATAGATGCCAAATCATAGAAATGTATACATATCTCTAGCGACATCTATGAGTAAAACCGGCTAACTTCAACTAACACCCCTGGTATATAGTGTTCCGTGAAATAATACCTAATTTGTGGTGATCTCATCTTCACATTTTAGGTATTTTTACTTTTTGGCAGATATATTGCTAATCAGAAGGTTCAATAAAATACTGCAAAATGGCACACTATGCCAAATCCATTATCAATGGAAAAGGAAATAACCGTTTGTATTATCGCATGTTCACCTTCGGTCTGGGGGCTTAGAATCACTCTGAGCCCTATAAATAAATTATTTGATACAAGTTTCACGTCATTATGTTAAATATACACATAATGTCGTGATATCTGCCACGTTTCGGTGATTTAAAAAAAAGACAAAAAAAGTCAGTCACAAAAACAAAACAAAAAATTATATATAATAACGGAACTAAGCCTATATTTTATTTATTTATTCTTAAATAAAAATAAAAAAAACATTAACCATTCATATCACTAGGATAGCCCCGTGTTGAGATGAGCGACTATACAATTTTAATGAAACTTTTTTTTAATAATAATAAGTAAATAGTAATCAGTAAATAGTAATAAGTAAATAATATCTGTACATATATATATGTAATTTTAAGTGGCTAGGGAGGGTAAACTTAGGGACTCACTTGTATCCCGTGAGAATGTTCAGGAGGGTGGACTTTCCGGCCCCAGAGGGCCCCATGATGGCTGTCAGCTCCCCGGACCTGAGGCGGCCGGACACATTCTGCAGGATCTGCTTGACATCTGCAACAAAACAACACAATTAGTTACCTGTATCAGTTAAATAGATTAATTTATATTTGATAAAGTTGAAAGATCTGAAAAGGGTAATCACACAAAAAGTCAAGCCTCTCCGCGTGAGATAGCCGAGTAAATTAAACGTAAGATATTTATTTGGCACGGCCAATGGATAACCGCATCGAATGGCCTTCTTCCCGACTGTGGAATAGAACATTAGACTCCCAAAAACGAAAATGGATTAAATTAAACCGAAATTAAACAGAACAGGAGCACTATTCTGGTTCTTTTTAAGGAAGACTCTTTACCCTTTTCCGTGGAATTCCGGAGATACATAGTAAAAAAAATCCCAAGCAGATTGTTAAGAGATTATTTGAAAACACAAATTGATGAAATATCTTCAAGTGACACAAGGTTTTGAACCAAAACCACTTTTAATTTTATTTTTTAAATAGCATAAATACGACTTTTAACGAAGAATTAAAAAGGTACCTACTTCACTAGATAGTACGAGCCTTATGTTCGGCCATAATTTTGTAATATTGTTTAATAATAATAATAATACTTGGACGATTTATATAGCGCCGTTTTTGTGAAAAATCAAGGGCGCTGTACAAATACTACTTGCTAGGATTAATCTTATTATGTACATATACAGAAAACATACTTACCTGGTAGGGCACTCCAGATTAAAACTTAATTAAATTACAATGTTTTGGGCGGAGATGGTATGACTTGACTAATGATGGCTGCACGCACAGGACACATATATTAGAAAACACTGCACATTGCATGACATTGAAGTTACTGTTTAAATCCTATTTGTCATTGATATTATATACATTAGAAGGTTATTGACAAAAGAAGAGTAGGTGCTTATTTGAAACATGATTTTATTTGAGATTTTTTGATAATAATTATTTGCATTTACGAATAATAAAATTATTTGTTTATTAGGTAACTGAACCATTCATGGATATGACTGTCCGAAGAGATGAGATTTGAGTTTGGAGTAGTATGGTATATATATTTGAAGGGTTGTTCCGAAACAGGTACTAGTGAAGAATAAATGTAGTTAAAACAAAGTTTGATTGTTTCATTTGATTTATTATAATTATTAAACATTGAGTTAATGGATACCCATTTAATTAATAAGTGCTCGCGCACGGAAAACAACAAAACTGCAAATATCCTGGAAAACCCACAGTAGGAGTATTTCTGTGCGGGGAAACTTGCATGACAAGAAATACACACGAGGAAAAGCTACCCCAATGATGGTGTAGTTTGGTTACCCAATGAGACATCTTTATACTCATAGTTATTCAAAAATATGCACAACACGAGGAAAATCGGAAACATTTCATTAGCACTGACGGCCTCCATGGTCGAGGGGTAAGGCTCTCGACTACGAATCCGAAGGTCGCGGGTTCAAATCCCGGCGTGCGCAAGTAATTTTTATTTAATTAATTTGTGTTGTTTCACAATTAATTCATTTAAAAATAATATATGGTATATTTGCGCACGTTCCAGAGTGGAAGATACTCTCAGTATCGCCCTGGTGAAAGACCACCATTGCTTGAAATGGCTTTTAGTCGTGTTTGGTGACCAGATCTGAATAGCCAGGTATTTCCCCTTTTCCCCACCTTCCTCTCTCCCTTCTCCTTCTCCTCCCCAATACCTTCAGCCTCACAACATTCCCCAATTGGGAATGCCATAGTCTCACTGGCTCCAGATGGTTGGGAGCAGTTTGGGACTCTTGTGCGGTATTCATATAAAAAAAAGCACTGCAAAACTGGGTTTTCGGAAAAAATTGCCACCAGGACAAGTAGGAAATAAGTCCAACTTTATATAACTGCTAAACATTGTGTATTCAAAGTGATAATTAATTAATAAAAAAATATTTAGCATTGAAAACAATACGCGATGTGAAGATCAATCAACTAATTTAGCCAGTCCGATGTTTGACGTGTTCTGTGAATATGCTAATTGGCTTAAGGTGTGACTTTTTTATATTCTAAGGAAATTTAAATGTAAAAAAAAACCGTTGAAATATTATTTTAATATCTTTGTTTTGACCGATCCACCGGTTTGAGCACTAGAAACGAAACCTGAACACAGCACAAGCTGTGGGTAAACCCAAACGGAATCATATCGCACGAAGGTAGAAATGATGTTACAATAAGGAACTCCGGTGAAAAAAATGACTTTAAAAATATATATTTATATAAATCAGCAAACGCCGATTATGAATATAACATTTATTATATATAATTATACGTAGAATTTATAGATCGTTATTTAAAAGTAAATAAATAATCGTCTCATCAAAACACCTTGTTATATTGGTACCACTGTATTTGGAACATCTGACGTCACGTGTGTATTCTGTTTTTGGATCAGTATGGACATTTTTATTTTTCGATTTTGTTTTGTATTTTAAATATGCATTTTTTTAGCTTTGGTGAAATTTAAACTTAGTTTGGGTGACTTTAAACTCTATAATTGTTGTTCAATATATTTTTTTTTAATTAATAACAATAACAGATATTAGAGTATTCATGAGCAAACCAATTGTCAATATGAATATTTTGATAATGTTAATGCTCAATATTATTATTATTCTTCGAGTTAAAGCTTTTAAAAGGGTACATGACGTTATTACTATTACTAGTTATGGTTTACTAAGAATATAATATAAAATTATGCGCGGTAAAGCTCATCCTTGTTTTGACATTTGACATTCTAATCTCAAAACGGATCGGCCATGGATTAGGAGCGTTTTGTCAACTTTTGAAAATTGAAACTATGAAAACTAACTTATATACTGGTATTTAAGTTTGAATGTCATTATTGTCAAAGAGTACCAATAGTGTATTGTATGTAGGTACTATGATAAATTAGGGTTCCATGACAATACAACACATGTACGAATCGACACTTAAAAGTAATACAGATACACTAGGTTTTGCCTATTGCAGTGCTGCAATTGGTTTGTGTATTTAGAATATGTGTTGTAATGTGGATGAAGCAAGAAGTGTGTGTGTTGGAAATAATTTTTAAAACGAATATTTGGAAAAATATTTATACTCAACCTCCTACCCCTACTCCAACTCCTACTCCAACTCCTACTCCAACTCCTACTCCAACTCCTACTCCAACTCCTATTCCAACTCCTACTCCAACTCCTACTCCAACTCCTACTCCAACTCCTACTCCAACTCCTACTCCAACTCCTACTCCAACTCCTACTCCAACTCCTACTCCAACTCCTACTCCAACTCCTACTCCAACTCCTACTCCAACTCCTACTCCTACTCCAACTCCTACTCCAACCTCTACTCCAACTCCTACTCCAACTCCTACTCCAACTCCTACTCCAACCCCTACTCCAACCCCTACTCCAACTCCTACTCCAACTCCTACTCCAACTCCTACTCCAACTCCTACTCCAACTCCTACTCCAACTCCTACTCCAACTCCTACTCCAACTCCTACTCCAACTCCTACTCCAACTCCTACTCCAACTCCTACTCCATACGACTACCACTATTAAATATTTAAAGAAAATGAAAAGAAAAAAACTTTCAATGTTAGCTTTATCTCGACAAATGGGGCCTAGGAATTTGTTGCCAATTTTTTAATTGCCCAAATCTCGTTGCGTAGGTGGAGACGCTCAATTTGATATCCATATCGGCGACCCGTACCCCTACCCTTACTCCTACTTCTACCTCTACCCCTATCCCTACCCTACATCCCCCTTAAATCTTCCCTATCCCTACTGTACCGCTATTCTTATTGAGTATTTATAGGAAAGAAACAGAAAAAAGCTTTCAGTGTTAGCCTTTTCTCGCAAAAGAGAGCCAAGATTTAACTGTTCATATTTTCACCGAGATGCCCGCATCCGCTACGTCAATACGCGTATTTTGATACCAATATCAGATATATTACAAAAGAAAAAGAATATCAAAATGAATTATTTATAAAATTTCCTACTCTTTGATTTTCTGTGCTCCTGGGAAAAATCCATTAATTCATAATTTTATACGCAAGTTATTACCCATTTAGAAGCAACAAAAAAATAAATAAATTATGTCAATCTCGAAACAGGTCTCCACGCTCTTCGGATTCTGTCTATTTGGTCCGTTTAAAAAAAATGGCGCTATTTAAAATAAATGTTTATCAAAAAAACAGCGATTTTAGTGCCTCTAATGTATTTCATATGTAAAAGAATCAAGTCATGATATCGTATCGGTAGTACTTAATTATTTAGCCAAAAGTGCTCAGTACCTACCTAGTAACTATTTTCGAATAAATTCGATGGGGTAAATGTTTTCTTCTCTGTGGCAACATCGTAAGTGCCGCCATCTTGTCCGCCATTTTCTTTTTAAATATGTACACTATCGAACAAATTAACGTATTCATTTCAAATAAATTAATAAAATTTAACAAAAACATAAAAATAAAACGTGACTTTTTTGATTTTATTTTTTTGGTAATGACATTGTTGAAGGGTGTACTTTTTGAATTCGCAAACGCCGACAGCCTATTCGTAATTAATAAGTGAAAAACTGAAAAAAAATCGACAAATCTTTATTTGAAAAATATATTTTTTCTACGCCAACGTTCGCCGAGACGGACCTTTTCGATTTTCGAAAAAAAAACTTATTCGAAAAAAAACATTTAATTATATTACAAAAATTAATTAATATTTTGTGTCTACGTTTTTTGGTCGGTGTCTGTTTTTCGTGATCACTTAATATGGAACGTTTTCAAAGGAAACTGTCGGTATATTACGGGGAGAATTTCTTTGCGATGAAATTTGAATTAGCGCCAAATTTGATTAATTTTTTTTAATTTTTCCTTACGGATTTCACTGTAGTTCTAGTTCCGACCGCTAGGATCGCTAGTAAAAATTTTTTTTTCTTCTTTTTAATCAATAATATCGCGTTTCATGACGATTTTGGAAATGTCAAAAGTTTGATGGATTATCCTGGGGTTTTTTTAAAGAAATGCGGCCGAACTGACCGATTATTAACCTTCCGAAATCTGTTTTAGTAAATTTTGTCCAATTATTTATCCTTCCCCGCGAGTATTTTTTATGGATTACGCTTTCCCGTGAAGAGACACGTTTTTCAAATTTTTCCAGATATTTAATTTTTTTCCCCATATTTTTACGTGACGCGCGGCTGACTCGATAGAAAAATCTTTTCAGACTTGGCCAGCCACTGCGACCCTTGCGGTGTTCTAAACTCTACGGGAGTACAGTCGACTTTCGCGAGACTGCAGGTGCTTTATTTTCCCATACAAAAAATGACAGGTCAAAATTTGAGCGAAAACGAACCTTAAGGTGTTTCGCGTGGATAGGGCGTTTGGGTCGATTTTTGACTGGCTGGCGAAGTCTGAAAAAAGTGACGATTAGAGCATTAATATATATATGCTATACGAGTATGTCAAAAGTATATAACAAATATATAATAAATTCATTATGTTTATCCGGTTCAAACACATCATTATCATCATTGACTCCCTACCGTAATTATTACTCGTAACATCAATGCGCAATCACAACTCTCCAGTACATAACACTATTCATATATCTTTTTATTTTACCATGTATTATTCCCTAGGATTGTACTAACCCCGCCCGGTAAAATGTATATAGCCACATACTAGATATTACACAGAGACATGTCATTGGCACCGACACCGACCTTTGTAATAAATTTCCTTGTAATTTGTACACCGCTCATTTTATACATGTACTGTTTGTTTCTAAAATAAAATAAAAATATAAAGTCAAAGCAGGTTCCTTAACTAGCCTGAAAACTTAATCTAACCTTTTTAATAAAAAAACAAGATTAATTAGGTTAGGTTAGATTAGGTTTTAGGGATACTTTTTTTCGTACTTTTAACGACTTTGTATCTATTTTAAAAATAATAATCCGGTAACCACAAATTATATGCATTCACCAGAGTTCAAAAGGCTGCAAAGCTATTTTAGTAAGCTCCACGAAGTGCCGAAAGAAACCGAACAAACCGAATGAAGCCCAACAAAATCTGCCGAGTTTCTTGTATTACAATTATGCACGCAAGCCGAACTATTCTATTTGCGAAAAGGTCAATAAATGAAGACGTTTTTTAAATTTGAATGACTGTTTTTAAAGAAAGGCAAATATTCTGGGATTACGAATAATCTGACAATATTTGAAAATCTACTACTGCCATAATTAAGAGCGGAACATTATGATGTTTGGGAAATGCGTGCAATGGATATATGAGTATTTCGTATTGTTAAATTTTTGAGTACGCCAGGGAACATTTCTCCCTCTTCCTGTGTCAACTGTGGTCAGAGGTGCATAAATGTGGAGATAATCTTCTCTACCTAGTGAGCGGGCTGCCTAATGCTACTGAAGGGTTTTTATTCATTTTTATTTCAAAGAATTGTAAACTGTATTTTATGTGCTTGCGGCACTTGCTGGTGGCAATCTTATATTTAGGCCCGCTCACCAAGGCAACGGAGGGAGGGGCGTGCAGTGGAATAATAATTAACAATCACCTCGAAATAAGCGGAAGGAAGTGATTGGTTGCCGTGGCGCTATGGCCGATGGATTCACGTGTTTTATCCCCTCTGCCAAATGCTAGATAACTACAGTATGAGATTACTATTTTATAAGACAACCTTTAGTTTGGATTCGGGATAGTTTCTGCGCTTCCTTGTAGATCCGGTCACCCGAGCTGAACGGTCTTACCAGCTAACTTTACGGTTTTACCCAGTTGAAAGATTTTTTCCTCTATTAGCTAAACCGTAACCTTGGATATTTATGACGTGTATGTTTTCTGAGCATGATATTAAAAAGTTTTCCCGAGACGTAGAAAATGGATTCTCATATGTCGTCAGGGAGACTGATTAAGTCCTAGCAATACTTACTTATTACTATTTACTTGTTATTATTATTTACCCATTATCATTATTACGTACTTATTACTATTTACTCATTAATATTTACTTAATATTATATATATATGTATTATTATATGCTTATTACTATTTACTTATTATTATTTACCTATTATTATTTACTCATTACTTCTTGTTAACAAAAATATGGTCACCCTATGATTGTAGCTAATCGGAACAGATACTTTATGATAGTTATTTGGGTTACAATGAAAATATAATTTTTGCAATCTAGATATGTAGCCCAACTAAAAGATTTACTGTAGATTTTATAGTTGCTTATAGTCTGAATAAATTTGATGTCATTTAAAAAAAATATATAATATATCGTTTCACCAAAATTGTAAAGCCACTCATCTCAACACAGGACTGTCCCAGCGTGATGAGTGGCTAATGTTTTCGTTTTTTTTTTAAATTTAAGAATAAATAAATACCCTCCAAGCTGAAACTGAATAGTGTTTGGAAAGGTCATAAGTTAATACGGAAGAGAGGGAGCGCGCTAATATAAAAAAACGCTTAGGGCGTAAGGAATCGTTTTAAAAATAATGTATATAATACAACATATTAAGAATAGAGTAAAAAATCTTAAGACAACTGACTTACGAAGCATTTAAAGAAACGCTGGGAATTCCATACCTATAACAGAACCGCACGTGTTATTTATATTTTTCGGAGCAAATTTTTTTCTATCGAGGGAAATTCATATAATTACTTTCTAAGTAAATAAAAACTTGAAGTTTATAATATGTGGGTGTATATAGAAATTCCGTAACGCACATTTTAATGACGCCAGTTATAAAAATCGACATTCTAAAGAATGATTTTTATATTATTTTAAGGATGTTGTTGATCGCCATAATATAACAAACGACGAAAAAAACCGGTGGGCATACCAAAACATCGAAAAAAAAATTAAATTCATTTTACTCGTCGGAGACAGATTTATGAGGAAGTTCACCATAAAAATATGGAATAAGGAAAACATCACAAAATAAAGTGGGCAATAAAATAGATATTATATTTTTATCGGTATACAACAGAAGAGTCGCACCTGGCTACAATGCCCACCCAATGGCGGAATGTCGCGAGGCGGAGGATAGCGGGATGGGAAGATTTTTTCCTATACATCTTATATCTAAAGGTTAATTGTTCCCCCCTCCATCTTCGCCCAAATTCCATCTTATATCCTCCATTACCTTAGTGAGTGGACTTCAATATAAGATTGCTATCAGCAAGTGCCGCTAGCACATAAAACACAGTTTACAATTCTTTGAAACAAAAATAAATAAAAGCCCTACAGTAGCAATACTACCGCTCACTGGGTAGAGAAGATTATCTCCACATTTATGCACCTCTAACCACAGTGAGGAGAAAGGGGGAGAAATGTTCCCTGACACTGTAAACAAAAATTTTTACAATACGATATACTCGTATATAGGTCAATTATTAATAAAATATCTAAGAAAAAAAAGTTAACGAATCAACGCTTCACTCAAAATAATAATCTATGTTTTAACACAAATCATTTAAGTATTTAGTCAGAAATACATAACTAACTAAAATAAAATATATTATTTTTAATACTGAACTTTGTACCGGGAAAACAAAGGTTTTACGCTTCGACCAGATAAGCAATAATAATATTACTATAGCGACATAAGATAAATAAATACAACATACGAGTACAGAGAACATTTCAACTTTGCTCGTGCTTATTAAAATAATACCACGCAGGGGTAGGCAGATAGGACGGATCGCCGAACAACTCGGTCTTGGCATCCATTTTTTGCTTCATTCACATTCATACATTATTTTCTGTTATTCTTTTATAAATTATCTTCTGTTATGACTTTTGACGCGCCCCGACTCGAGTATTTGATCCACTTGATCGTGCCGTGTCTTCCTCGGGCGTCCTCGGTTTCATCATCCATTCGCATTCGCGTTATTTATTTATTTATTTATTTACGCTCATTACAGGCTTTTACATGGACATTTACAAATAATATTGAAAAGGTACATATGTATTATAATAGATAACATAAAAAGAAATAACATAATTTGACGCTTTTATCCAGAGTTAAATAGTTTCAAACAACCTAGCCCCTACTCGATGAAAAAAACAGTACTAATGCATGCTTATACTGTAACATTGAAGTGCCAAATATGTCAACCACACGGAAGTATTTGTTCCCCAGGTGTTGAATCCGTCGCATTGGAGAACAATATAGCAATGCTGAAGTTGAATTGTCACAATAAAATGATAGATACTGTCTTGTCCTACCAGGTACATGAAAAGCAATCTAATATAGCAGTTCAGGGGTATAAAACATTGAATTAACAATCTTAAACAAACATGTTAAATCGCAAATAATTCTACGTTCAGATAATTTTACTAAATATACCTATTTTCATTACACTCCTTTCTTCGTTCATTCGCTCTACATGCCCAAACCATCTAAGCGTCCGTTTCTTAATCTTACTCATTACGCTTACATCGGCCTTACATTATTTGCGAATCTCAACATTTTTCACACGATCATACAAGGTTTTACTACACAATCGCCTCAAAGATCTCATATCCACAGCATTCAGTCTACTTCCATCCTTCCTCTGCCAGTTCCATGCCTCACTGCCATACATCACAAGGGTTAGTATTATTTTTAATACATATTATATCTATTTTACGTTTCATATTTCATCTGAGATTTGCTAATATTATCTTAAATGATAAAAAAAATGACAATGAGTTTTATATGCTTCATTAAGTTATTCCAATAAAAATAGAATATTAATCCTAGACTTGCGTAGAAAAAGACAACAGATGTCCCATATATATAAATAAAATCGTATAGGTATATCTGCGACACTATCTAGATTGCAAATAAATTCGGGTAGAATCTTGCAGTCAATATAGAAAGATAGCAGTAAAAAATGTAGGGGAATTAATTGAAGGTGTTATTAACAGTAAATTAAGAATGATGTCTTTTCTGTTTCATATTTCATTTGAGATTTGTTAATATTATCTTCAATGATTAAAAAAAACATTACAATGAGGTTTTTAAGGTTCAATAAGTTAATCTAATAAAAAAATAATATATTATTTCTACCGTGAAATCTTTCGACAAGTTTTGTAGTTTGCATAAATGAATAGCAAAAAATACTTGATACTAGACATTAAATGTCAAGGCTTGCATTATGACACAGAACATTGAATAAAGATACAAGCCTTCCTCAGCAGAATGTATACCGGCCAGTATAAATTGTGCATTATACAAGCTTACATACTGTCTGTAATGGGCCTCCCACACGACTGGTTTGCTCTATACTAACTAAAGCCACAGCGTCGAAAGGTTCGGCCATCCCGTCTACAAACTTTAGAGGTTATTCAAAATGATGCACTCAATGTCGCACGTTCTCCTCTGATACACGCGGTCGGCCCGGGCCTTTTCCTTTGCAGAGACATCCAGTATGCTCAAATTGGTGATACCAACAACAAATGCTCCACCTAGTTGGAGATTCAATGTTAAAATAGAGACGAAAGGCTATGCTGCACTACAGTTGCCGACTCAGTTTTACAGAACTCGAGAACACAGAAAACCTTGAGTTGCATAGTAGCCATTTTACTCACAACTGACGTGAAATGGCTGTTCGGCGACGCGAGCACTCTAGTGGTCGTTTGCGCAACTATGAGCGATCTAGCGGTAGGATTCAAAAATTTCCGACCTCCTCTTTCAATTGCCGTGTAAATCATACATATAACGTATAATTTAGGAAATATAGCGGTATGAATAACCCTGTAGTTCTAGTGTAATATTACGGAGTTTTTGTAAACCTACGCGAAGCTAGAGACCCAATCGGAAGCAAAGTGTAGGGTGTTCGCGAAGTAAATCTTCCAAAATACCTTTCATTACGAAGCTTTGAGTGGTTCCTGCATTTTCATTTATTCAGCATACAGAGTTTATTACAGCTGCATTAGAAAATACTTTAGTTAGTTCCCTTTGCTCAGTCGCGTTGGTGAAACTAATATTGTTCGTTTGAGTCATTTTAGAATTCATAAATCAGTTTGATTGGTGAAAGCAATCGTCACTAGAAGTGCGAGAAAGACAGAACTGCTCAAAGTTAAAATAAAGTCATTTAGTACTATTGTTCAAACGGACCGGATATATTGATATGTACGAGGTGTGTTCAAAAGAAAAGGTGAATTTTGAATTTTCGCGGGCTGTGTACATTCGATTATCGATTTTTTTGTTGTTGTTATGTTGGTACACATATGTTTACCATATGTTAGCATTATCAGCCATTTTGGATCAGTGGTTTCTTTTTGACAACTGGAAAGGTTAGTCACGTTTTGTGTTTTCTTCGATTTTTACTTTTTATTATTTTAGTAAAAAATCGAAAAACATCGATTTTTTTAAGAAATGCTGATAAGGACATAGAAAACAAAGCAAATCTAAAATTTCACTTTAATCGGACTGATGATGCCCCAGAAAACGGCTATCAAGTTCCGACTAAAACTAGGAAATTCCTCCATAGGATTAACAATTATTAACAATTTTTTTCTAAAAAGAATCAATTTTTTTTTGAAGAAATGCTGATGAGGACATAGAAAATAGAGCAAACCTAAAATTTCACTTCAATCGGACTGATGATGCCTCAGAAAACGAACCTAAATAAAAAATCGAAGAACACCCAAAAACGTGACTAACCTTTCCAGTTGTCAAAAAGAAACCACTGATTCAAAATGGCTGATAATGCTAACATATGATAAACATATGTGTACCAACATAACAAAAAAAAATCGATAATCGAATGTACACAGCCCGCGAAAATTCAAAATTCACCTTTTCTTTTGAACACAACTCGTATACAGTGACAATTAGCTTGTGTTCCTTATTTTTACTACAAAAACGTTAAATATATTATTTAGCTAATGACATATCCAATAAAAAAGTAGACAAATAGTAAAATTGTCAAAAGGTCGAGGCTCTTGAGAGGTCAGAATCGAGTAATCGGACATTGGATCGAAGCCAAAAATCACGCATTAATAATTACGTAACATATTTTTTTTAAATTTACGAAAACCAAATTTAACAATTAATTTTTGCAAGTACTTTAGTTTATATTACTATTTTTATTTAAAAAAATATTATCTACAAATTAAAAACATTTCCCTTCATAACTTCTCTGTGTCATGTGCTCATACATTATTATACATACAAATATATCATAAATATGTTACACTTATATACCCATTATGTATCATGTTCTTTTTTGTTAACTTAAAACCGTTGTTTTCTTTTTGTACATAATATCATTTAAATGCTAAAATATGAAAAAGCCCATCGGGGGGTTAAAAATTAATAAATAAATATCTGCATATTTTACAAGCAAATCGTGTATTCTTAGTAACCTAGCTATAATTGAATCGACTAGTATAGAAAGCACGTTAACATCGAATGAACAGCAACCAGCAGAATCATTGAAGGTTAACATTTAATTAGCGTTCTCGTACCTTGAAGTCGAAGGTCGGGGAGGTCAAGCAACAGATTAGTGCGAGGGAACGGGGGGAGATGGCAGACAAAGTGATATGAGAAACTGGTTTACAAATAACAGTTTAAGTTGGTTGTCCGATTTTTCCTTTTACCCATTAGGTCTTTAATTAATTATTTTATCTTGTAAAACTGGTACCTAATTTTCCCTAATAATGTATTTTCCACTATAGATATGCGATTGTTATTTGTGAGTGAAGTGTGGATGCTGTACGGATGTTCTTTCAAACACACCATGGTCTTCAAGAGACCTAGATTTTGGAAGGCAAAAGAGTCAAGCGAAGGAAAGATACGGAAAAATGACTCGTCAGAGAGTACGATAACACACCAACTACCCGTTTTAATTTTTTGTCTTACATCTCCGCCAAACTTCCTCTTATACCCTCCATTACCTTAGTGAGCGGGTTTAAATATAAGATTGCTATCAGCAAGTGCCTCTAGCACATAAAACACAGTTTTAAAATCTTTGAAACTACTATTTTTATTTAAAAAAAGCCCTATATTTGCAATAGGCAGCCCGATCACTGGGTAGAGAAGATTATCTCTATATTTATGCACCTCTAACCACAGTTGACACAGGAAGAGGGAGAAATGTTCCATGGAACTGTACACAAAAAAAAATTACAATACGATATATATCTCTTGGGTATTAACTATGTAACAATTTCTGGATATTTTGTTTTTGAACAATTTTAATTAGATATTGTTAGGTGGGGGTGATGATTTGGAGGCGGAAGAATGGGAAGAGTAAAAATAAGGAAACATGGTTAGCAAAGGTGACATACAGGGTGCTATTATTTTATTAGCACAATATATATTTTTTTAAATTTCTTTTTATTTGTATTTATAGTCTCCCACAGTATAGTAGGTGCACAATTTTAACACCTAACAATATCTAATTACTTCTGAACTTGCATAATTTACAATGTTAGTTTTAAGAACGCTAAATAAATGACACTGAAGTGTCGAAACCGGTAGCAAATTATTAATATTAAATAACAAATGTGCAATGGAAATTATATCCTGTTTTAATACACACGTTGCCAAAGTACACGATTAAAGCATTTTTATGTCAATATGTTACTATGACACTAAAGGAGATGGGAGGCAGAGACTAACTTACTAACAAGACCACTCTATCGGATAAATTCTTTCTTCGGCGGCTTACACGTACCACGGTTCAAATTTATTATAAAATACTTTAATAGGCGAGACAAGACGTAAGGTAACTAAAAACAATTTAAAGATAATCATAAGTCCATAACCTTTGATTGTAACACTTAATATGGTAATCTTAAAGCCAGGCTAATCGTAAAGCATAACGTTAAAACTTATCGCTATTTTACACGTGAACTCAAGTATAAATAAGCTCAAGCGAAATTAACGGGTTATCTTGATAACACTTTCCTAGTCATCCGACAAAGCTTATATACTTGGGCATCATACGATGTATAACGAAAGATAACAATCAAATAAACAGTTAACTGTACAAAGATGTGAATATTAATCAAAATATTCCATTGGAAAATTGTACATAAGCAGGTGAATTATACATCAAAAACAAGAATCTGAAAAAAAATGATGTAATTTTTGGTATTTATTGGGCATTAGCAATGTAACAATTTGTAGACATTTTGTTTGAAGATTTTTAATCACCATGTACTTTTGTCAGTTAATTTTATTACTGCGCTACCGGTTTCAACACCGTGTCATTCACTAGCGTTCTAAAAACTAACTTAAATTAAACAAGTACAGAAACCATTAGAAATTATTAGGTGAGGGTAGTGGGAGTGGTGATTTGGAGGGGGATGGGCGGTGGGAGGAGTCAAACTAACTAGGAAACATGGTTAAAAAAGGTGATTTACAGCCCCCCTTGTTTTGATTTCTTCCCCTTGCGTGTTAACCATCTGTATGTATTATTTGGTCTATGGTACCTAACCACGCGGCAACTGAGCTATGGTTTTATTGAGAAAAGTAGATATCTTTAGATTGTAAAGAAGTAGGCACAAGAGAAATGAACAACGACACGAACCAATTCGTATTCATACAAAACTTAATTTTGGATTTTAGGCCAAAATACTCACCTATAAGCCCAATCATTTTTTTTAATCAAAATTGTAGTAAATATCTAGTACGGGTTAGAAGTAATTTATTTATTTTTGTTTTACATTATGAAATATAGGCCATTAAAGGAATTGAATTTTCACAATTTTAGAGGCACCTTTAACAATTATTTGGGGGCTAACGGTGGTGTAAAAAAAAGTTTTACCCCGTTTACATTTACCCAAAATATAATGAAATATAAAAAGAAAATTAAAAACATATATATATATTGAAATAAGCATTACGGTGGACTTTAAATTAAATTAAAAACGACCAATTTACGTCGGAACATAAATTTGCCGTACATAATTTAAAATATCGACCCGAAGAACGTTTTTATTATACATGTTTTTTTTTTATTTTATTTTATGTAATAACAAATACGTCATTAAAAAAAACCGTAAGCTCGCAAATAATTGTCAAAGCTGTCTCTAAAATCACGAAAAATTGATTACTTTAATGGCATATATTTCATAATTTAAAACACAAAGAAATAAATTACTTCTAATCCGTACTAGATATTTACTATACCTAATAAAAAAATAAAAAAAATATCATTCAGTTTGGATGGGTATTTTGACCTCAAATCCAAAATTAAATTTTGTATGAAACAGGGCGAGCAGCCGTTCCTCTTAAACAGCAAGTTGTATGTCCCGCTAAAGTGCTGCTCTGTTATTACACGAATATTGTGTATCATGCTATTTTTTTTACGTTTGAATAACATAAAATTGTGTTCGTAGTTTGAGGAAATTAAGTTCATGAGGCTTGGCCGTGCCAAATTAGCATGCCGATTAGTGGTTACCCACGCACAATAATAATTACAGCTATATATTCAAATAGAATAATCATTAAAACAAAATGATTATTATAATTTCTCAAAAGATTGATAATCATTTTGATTTATAAATTAATTAAAAATACCTTGGAAAAGTGTTAATAAGTCAATTACATATAATTAATAATATTTTTTATTTTAAATAGCTCTCTCTTGAATTTATTTTCATATTAAAATTGATAATAAAAATTATTTATTTTTTCAATCTAATATAAATTTGTTATTCAATGTTTTACAATAATTTTTTTAACATTTTGATTAATTTGCTTACCTACTTTAATAATAAATTTTCGTTTATGTTTATAATTTGTCTATTCTTATATTATTGTGTTCTATGTTTATCATGTGTCTATACTTGACATTATTATTTTTTGTATTCTGTATACGAAGAAAGCATCGCTTTCGAAACATGTTGACATGTATATATATTAATAAAGTGGTGATTACAAAGTAATTTTTAATACATTTATACATAATGAATTATTTGAAAAATTGATTCCACTTACTTACTAATGCAAGATACGTGGATAATCAAAATCGTCATCGAATAAATATTAAATATTATTATCCCACGCGTTTAGAGATATCGGTGAACTTTAGCCCTTTATCATTCTAAAACGTGCACTTACTTGGTTCTCACATCATGCTTCATACAGTGGTACAATTTCAGACGAGGCAATAACCCATGCCAGAGACTGACGAATCTCCCACAAAACGAGTGTTCACCAATGAACGCCCTTTGGGTCAAAAAGTGAATGACCCAGTATTTGATTCTTATCGGTAATAACATGTCTAACAAACGTGGAATTTGCCTTGTTTGTGTATATTCAACTGTTCGTTTTATTCTACATAAGGGGATTTTGATTTTCTTTATCTTTGTATATATAAATGAATGTTTGTATGTCTGTCTGTCCTCGGTCATCTTGAAAATTACTCTACCGGTTTCGCTGAAAATAGCACAGCTTGTTCTTATCGGTGCCGGGAAGGTTTATAGAGTAATTTGAATGAAATCCAATGTGTAAAACTTTTGGCATAACGTTTTAAAATTAGTATGAAAAACATTGAATCCGTCATGTTGTATTGAGGTTATCCCATAGATATACCACTTTGGTTAGCCACAGATTACATATTCACAAGAATACGGTTAGATTGGGTAGAATATTATCAAAATGGAAAAAAAGTACCCACTTAAGAACTTTATTATTAAGATACATTTTGAAAAAAATAATATTTGGAATGAAATAAAATTTCCAAATGAATGTTCATTTGTTTAGAGATAGTAATAGTCGTCACGAGGCATTACTTTCGGTGTCAAATGAATTCTGGCACCCCTACGACAAGCAAGAATTCACAAGATCATAACTTTATTTAAAAAAAAAAAAATATCCCGTCAAGGCCGGGATCAAGGTAGTTCAAAATAAATATTGTTTACAGAATTTTTCAACAATCAGACTAGGCACATGCGCAGTTAAAAATTCTACATAACCAATTAAATATATTTTTTTATGGGGTACCTTTTTAAGCGTTGAACTGTCAATGTGAAGTCCGCGTAGTTGTTTTTCGCAGATCTGTCGAACTGACAGCGGCGTCAAAAATATAATTTTATTTACAAATGATGTGCGATAAAACAGTAAACAATATTTATGTATGCGTTCCAGTAATAAACCTGCCCTCACAATAAGTTAATTCACTGGTTAAATTATTAGCTCATAAAAATTTATACGAATTACAGGGAGAAATGAACCCACACACACATTATATCACACAATTTTCAAGACCAAAAAAATATTAATTTTTTATACAAATACATTCGAAATGACTACAGCCTACTCTTGACCATAGAGCAATGCAAGCCACTGATATTTATATTATTATTATTTTTACTTTCTATAGTTAGTAGTAAGTATTTGTAAATGTTTATTTTCTTCCTGCATTCAAACCGTTTACTTTGGCATTTGTAAATCTACTAGTAAAACTAACAAGCATAGGCATAATATTAGTTAGTCTCAAAATTATTTCAGTAAGACCAATTCTGTGATATAAAATTATATTTCATCACATTAAGAGGAACGGCTGCGCGGCCTGTTTCATATAAAACTTAATTTTGGATTTGTGGTCAAAATACTCACCTAAACCTAATGATATATTTTTTAAATTAAAGGTTTGGTAAATATATAGTTCGTATGAGAAGTATTTCATTTATTTTTGTTTTACGTAATGAAATATGGGTCATTAAATGAATTGATTTTAAAAATTATTTGGCGGTTAACGGTGATTTTTTTAAATGTTTTACCCCATCTGCTTTGAAATATAAATAAAAAAATAATAATAAAATAAGCATTATGTGGAGTTTAAACTAAATTAAAAACGACCAATTTACGCTGGAACACAAATTTGCCTTATATAATTTAAAATATCGACCGGAAAAAACCTTTTTTTTAAATGTTTTGTTTTTACATTTTTATTTACGTAATCATATTTACATAGCAAATACGATTTTTTTAAAACGATAAACCCGCAAATAATTTACTAAGTTGTCTCTAAAATTTTTCATGACATTTACTTCATAATTTAAAACAAAATAAATAAAAAATACTTCTCATACGTACTAGATATTTACTAATAATTAAATTTAATAAAATAAAATTATTTATTTATTTTATTAAATTTAATAATAAATAAAAAATATATCATTCAGTTTGGATGGGTATTTTGGCCTCAAGTTGTGTGAAACAGGCAGCGCAGCCGTTCCTCTTAATGACTGAATGTATTATACAAATAGGCTAGACCACGCTTATAATACTCGTCTCAACCTTAATAAAGTACTCATTATCCCTAAACATATACATAAACACGAACAAAGAACGTTAGATAACATGATTGCCAGCTAATTAAATATGTTACACGCAGAAAATAAATATATATATATATATATTGTGGACTTGGCAAGCTGAAAGTAGTTGTTTGTATTAGATTATTAGGAAATATTATTTAATTTTAATTAATATTATTTTTAATAAGATTTAATTTTGTAATTTTTGTTTTATTTTTTTTATAGATTTAAGTAAAAAAAACAGTTTGTATTGGATTAACATGAAATATTCATGTTTTAAAGATTTGATGCTGTCATATATATATCATCATATATATATGTTATATAGATATACATATAAGTACCTAAACTGTATTATAGTAACAAGATTTTGAAAAAGCAAAGCATTCCTCACTCAAATCACTAAAAAGTGATTACTTCAAAAGATGTGTCATCACTTTGTGGAGTCATAATTAATACATTAATAATGGTAACTTATTTATAAAACCACTGGTTTAAACAAAGTAATTGTTATTAATTTACTAAAAAGTAGCTTATCGGGACTTTTATGTCATATTTTGTAAATTTCTTTAAAGTTAATAAATAAAAAAAAAAAGCATTTAATTCTGTTACTATATGTTGTATCCGTTGGCATTGAATGAACACTCAGTGCAAAATGTTTGTTCAAATAGAAACTATCTATCTATCCTTCACCAGGTCTTTGGCTAAGGGTTACATACTGGAACTGTGTATTCCTGAAAATATCAATTCACGACAGGCGACCCTTAGATCAGTCGGAAGGTTGAAGGTATCAAAGCTCACTCCAAATAGTTCGGTGAACGTGCCGCAGGAGTGTCAGGACTGCCAGGCCCTAATAAACTGCCACGTGATTAATGATTACACTCGACAGAATTCATAGCGAAACTTAAAACTAATTTATTAATAACGCCACATCCATGAATGGTAGAATTGCACAACCAAATTCCATAGCTACGCTAGTCGCTTAGTATTAGAATATATTTGATGCACTGGTGCGCAAATGCGTCGAGCTATTGCAATACGAAAAACCAGAAACTTTTCACGGTCCGCGGCATTGTAAACAGTTAAATGCGTAAATGTAAATAATTACTAATGATGAATGAATTAAAAATTACTATGCAATCACCACTTTATTAATATATGCATATCAACATGTTTAGAAAGTGATGCTTTGCTCATCAGGAACATACAAATACTAAAAAATAAAAATGTCAAGTATAAACAAATGACAAACATAGAATACAATAATGAAAGAATAGACAAATTATAAAACATTGAACAACAAATTTATATTAGAAATTATTTTTATTATTAATCGTTAGAGTGCGGCCCAGCGCCATCGCGCTGTAAGCTTAAGTTACGTAAATTGGGATGCACCGCTGCAATTTTCAGTGTGCTTTTTGTCGTCTTCGTGAGAGCACGTATTCAATTTGAGCGTGGTATATTACGGTTAGGGCGTGTTTTGATAACTGTATGTATTGTTTATCCTGTTAAAATAAATACACCCTAAAGTGAATCGACATTTTTCACCATGTCGGAAGTTAGTTCTATTGCGAATTATCGTAATGTATCAAATAACAGCGGCACTACGGACGATAAGACATTTGGTCGCAAAAATGAATGTGTGCAGCTAGGCAAATGAGATAAAGCGATCCAATCTCATATGCGCTCGCTGTAAAAAGGGACTACATGGACCACGGGAAAACACAATTGTGAAGTGAAATAATCTTATATTTTTGTATTTTTTAATATTTTGTGTAGTTGTAAACGTGTAGTTTTTTTTAATTAGAACTATAATATTCGTAAAATTTCATTATTTACTTGTATAATAAAAAAATAAAAACATAAAATTGATCGATATTTTTCCAAGTTATTGCATTTTTATTGAATACCATACTTCTTTTAAAATTTAAAAACACAGAATATCTGTAGCAATTTATATACATATTTGCAAAATAAGCATATACTAAAACGGTTAATATTAATATGAAAATAAATTAGAGAGATAGCTATTTAAAAAAAAAGATTACTAATTATATTTAATTGACTATTGACACTTTTTCTGATTTCTAAAATTTCAAATTTGTCTAATTGTAAACCGGTTGCATTTGTATGTAATTTTTTTAAACCTTTATTTATATCAAAAGAATGATTGGTTTCCAAAATATGATGATATGGCAAATTCAGAATAATTATTATTGTCATTTTTAATTAATTTATTAATAGTGACCCACAACGTGAATACCAAGCTTTTGAAGAAATTATATAATTATCGATAATTTAATTTTTCAACCAACGCAGAATTTTTAAGCTGTCAAATTATTAAATAAATCTTCAATTAAACTGAACGATAAAAATATAAATATTAACTCTACTTTTGCAAGTAATCTTCTGATAAATGTAATATCAATAGTAAAGAGGGATCAAATAACAACTGTAAAATCATGCAACGTGCAGTGTTTTTAATACTGTATCCACTGCGTGCCAAATCGCATCTTTTCCAAGCTTAAACCGTTTAATAAAACAGTGTTTATCGGAAGTATAAGTATGTTTTATGTACATAATTATATAAAGCCTAGAAAGTTATATTTGTACAGCGCCCCCTTGAGGTGATTTTTCCCAAAAGGGCGCTCTATAGAATATCCAATTATAATTTATTAAAACAATTTAAAAACTTTTTTCCACTTTCCATGAAATTTATTTTTGAAAAGGTTTTTAAATATTTTTTTAATAAATCATTATAATGGAATTCCACCAAGTCAAACTGGTAGTAATTGTTATTATTTCAACTACGCAAAAGTATCGTAAATGTGGGTTAATGCTTGTTGCCGTTCTAAAGTCAATAATATTGAACGAGTTCTGCAGATAGTCCATGAACGGAAGCTGAATAGGTTTCTCAAGAAAATCGTAGATTTCAGTTGTCCTTGTTCAAAAGAAAGTTCAATTCTAGAGTTTTTTTTTAAATAATATGGGTTAATTCATTTCCCCTCTCTACAATACATATTAGCGGACATAACACGTACGCTTCGGCCTCAAGATCTCAACCACACTTCGTTCCAATACGTCCGCCGAAACGTACGCGTAAAGGCAGCGACCTGCAGTCCGAACGGCCAGATCTCCCGTAGGTATTTCTCAGCGATCGGCGTGCCATGTCTTTAGACGTAAGCGTTTAGCCCGCGCCGCGCATTTTATGTTCGTTTTTTGTTTATGGCTTTTCACCAACTGCTGATGAAAAATCAAAAGCAAAGAATAGATACTTAAAAATCAGTATTAGTTCATTTTTGAACGAAACATTTATTATTTTTTTACATTTACATTGGGAACAATTGTATTTGGAAAACATAGTAATTTATCATCAGTTGAGGTAAATGTAAGTTGAAGTTGCATTATGTTTGCCTGGTCGATATTAATTCCTAACTAGACATATTTGCCTGTTCTAAGGAATTAAATATGTTTTGTGTATCAAAATATCAAGTTGAAGGTGTTTTATTATTTTTAATTTATTTTGAAGCTTTTCGGTGGACCCAGAAATTTTACCAGAAAAAAAAAAGATGAAGAAGACATGGAAGAAAGAAAGAAAAAAAAACATAATTTAAGTACTATTAAAAAATCATCCAGCGGCTAAAATTTTAACGAAATCACGCGCTCCTTATGCAGGTGGCGACAAGGTTGAAAATCCCGCTGTACATCGGCCGCAGGTTTCGATTTCGGCAAAAAAAACATCACCAACATGCGTGTTTTATTCAATTCTGTAAAGCTCAGACCTAATTATTAAAATGTTTTACGGTCATATTCTAAAAAACTTCATTTACCACAATGAGCGATACGAAAATATGGGAAAAGGTGTTCATAAGTAGGAGATTTTGCGCTTTAAACATTTTGTTAATGTCTCGTACTTTATTTTTTTCTAAGCTTATAAAAAGACATACCAAAAAAGTGCACGGTTAAATGAAAGGCCAAGGTGTGATCTACTTGCAGTATTTAATTCAATCACCTATGATATTTCTAGGCCAACAAATTCTCAAACCGAAAACACACGATTTTGCATTACTTCCCATTGCATCGCCTTAAGTAATATTCTTTAACGGGTTCTCGGACTCCGTTCTTCCCACATTGCAATTAAACTATCTAAAGTTGCAGTGTTCATGCGTAAGTAATTTATAATCTTCGTAAATATGACATGACGTTATTATTATAATTGGTAAATGGCATATCTGTGCTCAAAACTGTAGGAAAACTTTTAAACCGTACGACGTATCACGTATCACGCATCAGGCCACACTTCGCTCCGATCTTTGAGAAATCCCTTTACACGTACACTTCCGCGCGGAGATCAGTCGATCAACGGATCGGCCAGCGCGCCGAAGTGAGGTGACTTTTTTAACGTAAAGTAACGTACCGTTTCGGCCGACAGGCCGTCTGACGTATCGGCGCACAGATTGACGGGCGCTTCGGAGTGAAGATCGAGAAACGCAGGCGGAAACGTAATTGTGGGAGACGATAAAAGTATCTCATTTCGTTATATCAATAGATAGTCGACAATGGGTTAGAACTAAAATATATTATTACAGATTTTCCCATCCGGGAGTGTTGCCTTGTTAGGAAAAACGGGCAGCGGTGGGTGGTAACCAGTGCATGCTGTAGTATCAGAAATATAAGATCGATATCAATGCGATGAAGTTCCTCAGCATCCGCGAGGCTAAAACCGCAGTAAATTATACTGGCGCCCACTGTCGTGTGTGCGCAGTTCAATGCAGCTAAAAGAAACGGGTGTGATGCTTAAAGGGGAACATATAAAGCGGATAATGTTGTAATGAGGTAATCATTCATTGTGATACCACACAAGATTCCCAACTGCTCCCAATCGTCTGGAGCCGGTGAGACTATGGCATCCCCAACTGTGGTATGTTGTGAGGATGAAGGTATTGAGAAGAAAGATATGGGGAAGAAAGAAGGTGGGGGAGTACCTGGCTATTCAGATCTGGTCACCAAACACGGCTAAAGCTATTTCGAGCAACGTTTCGATTCTGAATATTGGTGTTTCACCAGGGCGATACTGACAGTATCTAACACTCTGGAACGTGCCGCAAATGTACTACAAATTATTTTTAATGAACAAATTGTGAAATAACACAATCTAAACAAATAAAATTTAGTTACGCAGGCCGGGATTTGAACCCGCGACCTCCGGATTGGTGCCCAAGGATCGTAACCACTCAATCACGGAGACTGTCAAAGTAGTAGTACGTACCTAGATATATTTCCACAAATAAAATAAATATTACAAAAAAGCGACAGGTACCATAATTAAAATATGAATTTAAAGAAATATGGATCAATCAATGAATGTATCAGGTCACAATTCCAACCGTGTTATAGTCGGTGACCTCTTCTTGGCTGGTAGAGAGAACGCGGTTATCAATATATTGTAGAAGTATTTATAATTTGCAAAAAAATATCTGTCACAGATTAACATGATACAGATAAATAAACCTTTAAAATGTGTACAAGAACAATAAGGTAAAATGAAAGCAAATTCAATAGCTCCTCCATAGCACCGGGGCCATGATTTCGGGAGCTCAAAACACGGAGTGACTATTCAATGTTAATTTTTTTTTCACAGCCCAAGTCAGTGGAACAAAGTCAGTGGAATAAAGTCAGTGGAACTATGGCATCCCCATTCCGGAGAGTAAGAAGTATCTGGCTATTCAGATCGGGTCACTAGCTAAAGCCATTTCAGGGGTATTGAGAGTGGGTACCTTCACCGATGGAAGGAGGTGAAAACATGCAAAAAGTCAAATTATTTAATTTCTACACGTGAAATAACCTCGGAAACTACTTAAATTAAAATAAATAATATTTACCTTTGGGTTCAGAGTCGAGAAGCTCACCGCTCTGCGGCGAGGTCGTCAAATACAGCAGAGTATTTCCTGTAGCCTGTGTTAGTACAGTGTACTGTACGTGTACAGTCGGTCTGTAGGAAACAGCGTTCGCCCGTAGTAGGTAACAACTGACCAAGCACAAGCATTACAGACTCCAGCCAACAAGGCTAATACAGTCTATAATGAGGAAACTGTGTTAGGTTGTAGCTAGAATAGGTTTTCTAGGTAAGTACCTTCTCTCCTGCGTGAGGTGCTGCCACACTTTCCGCAGTGTTGCGTCAATACCAGCGCTGAAGAATCGGTTCATGATAGACATAGACAGTGGTGCAATGGGTTTTACTCTGACGCTTGCGATGGATGCTTATAAAACAGATAGGCTACTGCGGCCTGTTATGATTTATATCCCGACGATCTGATTCGCAAACATCCATGGCTATGGCTATGTTCTACCTACGTTGTATTGGCTTATGTGATATCACATAATAAGTAGTAGTTTTAATGAAATCTAATAATTAAAATTGCTATAACGTTTTAAAATTAGTATGAAAAACACTGAACCCGCCATTTTGTATTGAGGTTAACACATAGATATACGATTCCGGTTACCCACATATTATATATTCAAAAGAAGGTTTGTTTCGTGTAGAATTTTTTTAAATGGAAAACACAAGTAGGTACCTATGGTACTTAAGAACTTTATTATTTAGAACATATTTTGGAATGAAATAAAATTTTCAAATGAATGTTTCTTTGTTTTTTTTTCTTTAAAGATAATTACTTTCGCTTTCAAATCAATTATGGCACCTAAACGACAAGCAAGAATTCACAACGTAATAGCTTTATTAAAAAAAATCCCGAGCAACGCCGGGTACACATCAGTTAGTTAACGATAAAGGAAAACGATTAGACAACTTAAAAGCATTGGAAATTACAAAATCCGTAATGAATGAAGACAATTGATAATCATAAAAATTTCTCTTACAGTCCTATATTGAATATGTTACCTTTCTCAACATCATCTGTCTCCTTCTCCTCCCCCACCCTTTACTCACCTCCCCATAGTCGCACTCCCACCACCACTTCAATACCTAATGTGTTGACCATGATTTTGTAATAATGTTAAGCTAGTAGGTATATTGAAAATATGAATTATGTAAGTTTTATGATTCGATTGCATCTGATTACACTGCCTGATAGGATAATTATTTCAGACCTAGTTGTGTTATATAGAATCATTAACAACCTAATTGACAGCCGTGCCATCGTCGCCACTATTAAATTAAATGTACCGACGAGGAACACAAGACAAAATGAAACATTTTTCTGCAACACTTACACAACCAACAATCAGACTCATTAATTAACCAATAGGATGCAACATCTGGGCCACAAGTTGTTGATATATTTGTTGACTCCATTTATACAGTAAAGCGTCATCTATACCAGCACTTTGACGGTTCCCACAATTAAGTATTGTAGCTTGGATAATTGTCGTTACTTTATGATTAAAAATGTGCTTATATTTTTGATAGCACTTTATATTATGTTCTAAAATCCATGTAAAAACCCAGACGGGCGTATAATCAAATAAATAAATATATTTATCCCTGATGAAGGAACGGCGATTCCGGAATCGGTAGGGAAAATACTGGAATAAAGTGGTGTTATAAGTAAGTGAATTTTGTTGTTGATAATTTTCAATAATGTCCATATTGCACAATACTGGAGTGACGACTATATGCAAAACAAGTTCACTAACAAAATCGGTATTGAGAATATTAATAGAATTTAAATATTTCTATGTACTAGCTAACCGAGCAGGTTGAAACAAGTGATTATAATGTTTCTGTTGTCGACAAACTGAAAGGATTTTAACACAGTGGAAGAAGGAATCGCTTATTAATTGTTTTTGTGTTTAATTCGTAGAACAACTCCATTTAATAATTTAATGTAAATCAAATTTAACTAACTAACCATCACGCCGTTTCTCCGCAGGGGTAGGCAGAGAGGACGGATAGCCAAACAAATCGATCTTGGCATACACTTCGTGCTTCATTCACATTCATACATTATCTTCTATTATTCCGACTTCTGACATGGTCCGACTCGAGTATTACATGTCTTCCTCGGGCGTCCCCTGCTTCTTCTTCCATTCACATTCACGTCATATATTCTCTTTACACTCCTTTCTTCGTTCATTCGCTATACATGCCCAGACCATCTAAGCGTCCCTCTCTTAATCTTGCTCATTACGCTTACATCAGCCTAGCATTCTTTACGAATCTCAATATTTTTCACACGATCGTACATGATTTTACCACATATTCGCCTCAGAGAAGTCATTACTATGGCATTCATTTACCTTCATCCTTCCTTCGCCAATTCCATGCCTCACTGCCATTCACCAGGGTTGGTATCAAATTTAATAATGTTATGCAAGTATTTTTTAGTTTTTATTATTGTGAGAGCTGTTTCGGTGTTCAAGGCCATTTTCAAACTGTGGTTAATCCCATTGTGACGATTATTAAATTTGATTTACAATAAATTAAAAAAAAAGGAATCAATCGATCGTTTAAATTAAACAATACAGGGCAAAGGGCGTTCAGGTACTCAATAATTTAATTGTTTCAAGAACCATTTAATATTTAAATGGTTCTTGAAATCATAAAGCACTAACTAAATAAATAACACCGACTTTTTTTTCAAATCACAGAAGTATTAAAACACGAATGAATGCTAACATTGAACGAGCCGCATTTCTGTAGCTTATCGGGCGGACAAACCGGAATATTCAAAGTAGATCAATGTAAAACAAAATTCTTGATTGAATACATACAATTGTATTAATTAAAATAATAAAATATCAAATGTGCAATAGGGAAGTTGTGTCCACTTTTTACTATACCGTATGGCTCCTCGGTATTTGGCGGTAGATACATAAATTCAAATGTTGGAAATCAATTTTTTTATGAAATTTTGATGGTATCAAAAAAAAAACGTTTAAGATTAACAAAAAAATGTACTGAAATTCCTTATTGAAGAAAAAAAAATAATCTCCATACAAATTGTCCTTATTGGTCGGGTATCATTCAGTACGGATGACGTCACGCGCACCTCCGCCTGGATTCTGCCCGTTTTGACGGCGTTTAAAAAAATTCAAACTTTGAGAATTAAATTAAGTATGAAAACGAACATTAAATGAAGGTTATTACTAGGCTAGCGATATGGAATTTGAGTTTTATTACATGAACCTAGTGTGTACATCTTCAATTACCATCTGAAAAAGAACTTGATAAAATAATGTTTTTCTGACTAACACAAGTGTTTTTTTTGTTGTTGTTTTACGTATTTTTTTGTCGTCGTTTTTGATAATTCTGTTATGAATTTAATTTATTTAATATCCTGTCTTATAATAAGATATATTACATGGACATCGTCGATCACAACCTGAATAAGAATTATTATTTTATATAATATGGTTATAAATAAATTAAATTTATTTTTATACCTCACCTTATTAGAGGTAAAGCAATATAGAGGAAAATCGTTTTATATACTATACAATAAATTAATGTACAAAATAATAAAACGTAAACTGTCGATTTCTAGAAAACGAATTAATCAAATTACTTTTCCGATAGTTTAAATGCTATTAAAAAAAAAACAAGCCGGATTCAATATTTACAGCACAATCAAACAAATACCTAACAGATTAATACGAAAGTTTACCTTTATCTTCGGTATAATATCCTTATCGCGGGTAAGTACGTCCCTTCCATATTTATAGAGTCGATTGGTAGCTAATAAGGGACTCCAGTTCAATTTTTTTTATCAATAATGACGTTCAAACTTAAATACCGGTATATTTCGTTTTTTTTCTAAAGTCAGTTTTCGTACTTGAAATAATTTCGAAAGTTTCAATTTTTCAAAGGCCGCCAAAATGCTCCAAATCTACGGCCGGACGGTTTTGAGGTTGGAATGTCAAATGTCAACACAAAGATGAGCTTTACCGTACATAATTTTATATACTATTCATAGTAAACCATAACTAAACATAAGTAATAACATTATATACCTTTTTAGAAACATTAACTCGAAGATTAATAATAGTATTGAGCATTAACACTATCAAAATATCCATTTTGACAATTGGTTTGCTCACGAATACTCTAATTTCTGTTATTAATAATAGTTTTTTTAATATTGAAAAACAATCATAGAGCTTAAAGTCACTCAAATTAAGTTTAACTTTCAGTAAAACAAAACAAAAAAATACATATTTAAAATACAAAACCAAATCGAAAAATAAAAATCTCCATGATAATCCAAAAACAGAAAACACACGTGACGTCAGATGTTCCAAATGCAATGGTACCAACAAGGTGTTTTGATGAGATGATCATTTATTCACATTTAAATAACGATTTATAAATTCTACGTATACATAATAAAAGTTATATATTCAGAATCGGCGATTGCTGGTCTATATAAATATATCATTTTTCTCCTTATTGTACGCCTGTCGACAAAATACATGAGCATACAGTGTGACCCATATGGAGTTATTTTAATATAAGACAAATTACGCCTCTTCGTGTAGAAATATAGATTTAGAAATCCTAGATTCAAAGACAATGGATTGTCGTGCCCCGGTATAAGTGGAATGCAAAAGTACAAGGGTCTTTTGAATAATATTAAAATAGGTAAAGTAGGACATGCCGAGTGTCTAGTATTCATGTTAAGGTTATATTAAATGAAATCTACGGTCTACGGTGCCAGGCTAAACACTACCTGTGACACTCGCACTTACCGCAATACGCTGGGTTATTATTCATTAGCTTTCATAATGCTATCATTGGCGAAACTGTAATCCGAATGAAACATACTTCCGAAAGGGGTCGCTGTCAAGTCTGACTTGTCTTTCTGACGTGTATTTACACTCTATAGCCGAGAGCAATCGTTATTCTAATTTATTTGTCAATAGATGTAAAATTACTTTGTGGTGTCATTTTTATTCAAATGAATAAGAAAAAAATTATGTATAAACAAGTATTTAATTTATAAATATCAACATGTTTTAGAAGCAACGCTTCCCTCATAAGGATATACTGTGTATTCTGATGAGGGAAACATTGCTTCTGTTGTGTGTCCTGATGCGGGAAGCTTCGCTTGAAACATGTTGATATTTATGTATTAAATATCGGTTTATACAAAATATTTTTCTTATTCATTTAGTTATTTTAATTGTTAACACATTGTGTGATTTAGCGATGAGTCGTTCATGAACGAGCCGTTCATTTGTACCGGCTCATGTTGAGTCGTGAGCGTACGACTCCTGGTAAACCGTACCACGACTCGATTGAATTGTGACTCTTTTTGAGAAACCTTAGAACCACTTATGGTAAGAAATATTGTTTACATATCAAAAAATATAAACATATCTCAGATGTTCGATAGTATTCTTACACATTTCGACGCTGACGCATCTTTAAATAAGGTCCTTTGTTCTAATATGTTTATATAAAATATTATCTACAAGGATGAAATTAATATTTGGCGTCATGGCGCACCTTAAAGAATTTGTTTTTCAAAGGTTCACACATTCGCAATGTGTAGAGATAAGGATAATTACCACATTTACACATTAGTGGGCACTATACAGTTCGTGAACGCCGCCCGACAATCTGCATCTGGACGTTTTGTACCTACGAAGTCGTATGAGGAGGGGTATGAGCTCATGAACTGAGAGTCTGAGCTCTTAATATGTGCCGACTCTTAAATGAGCTGTCGTTCAATTGAGTCGTACGAAAATGATGAGCTGGTACCGTGACTCCCGCTCTTAACAAAATGAGTCATGACCCATCGCTGGTGTAATTGCATTGTTACTTTGTTATCGTCAAATAATTGGTAACTAAGACTTTTCTGTCATGTTTCCATTTTTTAATTTTCCACATATATTAATTACATCAAATTAGTATACTGAAATGAGCTTAAACTTAATATGGTGGGTCCTTGGATTGACATTTCACAAAAACAGTGCCATAAAAGTTTGCCAAGAAGTAGTATGATAGCAGCTGCCAATAATAAAAACACTAGCAAGATACATTTTGACTGAAGCTCAGATCATATATATATACATGATTTGAGGATGGGAGTCATAGGTGCTTTGAAATGCGAACCTTTGTTTCATGTATAGTAAAATATGATTAATTTGCATTAAAAAAAATTCTCGTACCATTTTCTAACACATAAATATCATTTTTTAAATACAATCGTACTGCATCTGCATTATACAAAAATCCATATAAAAATGAAACCAGTGTTCATTTATATATATATAAGTATCGTATCCTCATTGATGCAATCTAAATGTTGGTGTAATTATGAATATTAGGGCATTAAGAAAATACAAAAGCAGTCAGCAATGGCGCTAGAACGGTTCCAGGCATCGCTTTGTATTACCACGGTCGAACCAAACGTCACGGGTGGCTTCTTAAATAATTATTGCTGTAGAAAAACAGTATTGTTAGAAAAATACAACAAAATATTTAAGACGAGTAAAAAACGTTTGAAATGGTAGGGCCCAACAGAGAAAACAGAAAAGAAGTAGTGTCTATGTGCTGGAACTAAATAAGATTCTAATCATGATTTATGTTAACATGAACAATAATTAGCACTGACAAATAAAAAAGTAATGCAGTTATTCTTCGTGGATTTTGACTTCGAATTTCCACATACAATATTTTGTTTGAGGCTAAGATGACGCCGACGGTCGATGGCTAAAATTGTAAACAAACAAAAGAGAAAACAAATGGGACAATGGGACGAAAAAGGGAACGATAAGACCTTCCCTGATCCGACTGGCAACGTCAAACACAAATGAATAAATAAAAAAATAAAAATTTGATCCGGTTACGGGCGAATGATCAATCTGAGTCACCGATCAGCCAAGTGTTTTGTTAATTATTCGCTCTGTTTGCCTGTTTCTAAGCAATTTTCATCCTAAATTTTCTATGGAGGTGCCCGCCCACTATAAAATAGTATCCGCCCACTTTCATACACGATAAAATAGTAGCCAACCTCTTTTAAGAAAATATAGTGACACCAAAGTGAAAACTTTCAATGAAAAATTAACATAGATAAGTTAATATTGTATTTATTATAAATACAATATATTTTTTAAAACTAATACATAAACTAACATTTCATACTTTACAAACGTGTGTGTTAAAAATATGTTGAAAATAAAGTGTTAGCTTGACTTTTGATAATCCCGCAAAGTGCATTGTTCGTTTCGTACATTTGACATTTGACGTTTCTCGATGAGTGAAAAAACAAGAAAAAACGTAGCTCATAATTACTAAAATAAGTTGGGTTCTCTTCAGTTTTATTTAAAACATACAATAAACATGTTTTGACATTCTAAAACGGAAATAAATCTTTGTCATTCAATATTTGAATAGCGTTAAAAAGATTGTAAACTAATAATTAAATTTGAAATTTCGGTGACGCCTGTTCACCCTGTTGACACTTTTTATAACTAGTCTTCTGCTGGGGGGAACTTAATCCACAAAAATCGATAACCTAAATTGATGGTAAATTACATCAAGAATTTCGCTGGGAAGAGCGAATTTGTGCATTTGAACAGTGTTGAGGCAAAATTTCGGGTAAACAGTAGGGTAGGGAAAAGGGGCTGTTATTCCCCAGAAATTAGAAAGAAGACCACAAACAAAAATGTACGCAACAAGTGTTAACGTGAAAGAGCGACGAAAATTCCTAAGACTAACTATCTTTCAAATGTGGATAAAATACCTAACTCCAATCTAACGAAGAACGACTTCAATACTTAGATTTAATTACATTGAAAAAAAGAAGACAGTTTAATATATATAAGTTAAATATTAAAAAAATGTTAATATCTACTAAAAGCTTTTTAAGGTCATTTTAATAAATATTTTCCAGTCCTAAAATTATAAATATTTCAATAAATACCAACTCTTCTTGTGCCACCAATCATCTAATAAATGTAACATCAATAGAAAAGGATGATAAAATAGCAACTGTAAAACTATCGTCCCTATACTTAAATTTTCTAATAAAACTGTGTTCATTTAAAGCCGACCTGCCAGGTAAGTATGTTTTTCTGTATCTGTTTGTACTATTTGTATATTAGATAAAGAATAGGAAGTAATATTTGTACAGCGCCCTTGAGGTGATTTTTCACAAAAACGGCGCTATACAAATCATCCAATTATTATTATTATTATGATATACACCTATTCAAAATTATTCACAACAAGCTCGAAAGCACTCATTGTCTAAGTATTCACATAAACATTCCCAATAGACGTTATTTAAGGATTCACAAAACATTTTATCTTGAATTATTTAATAACAATATTGCCTATTTCAATACAATGTCTCGAATTGGTGGATTGTACAATCTTTTAAATCTTTATAAACAGACTTGCATATTTTAAAAAGGAAATCAGCCATATTCTATCACGTCGTGGAAAATAGTGGTGTTCTTAGAAATACTTCAAATATTGCTATATTTTTTCTTCTCTTTCTATATCTTATGTTATGCCTTATGTTCTATTTGCCTTATTTCTTTTTATTATTCAGCATCTCTATCAAGTGATAACTGATAATCAAAACAAAAACTATGCATCCTGTGAATCCTTTTAACCGGATTATTAATTAACACTTACGCACTTCCCAATGTCAGTTTTATAAAAATTATAATGTTAATAATCTGCAATCAATAATGTTCCTAAACAATATATACATAAATCTACTCGAATTCAAGGTCATGTAAATCTTCATATCAAATATTGGAATTTATTATTAATCAGCTGGATTTAAAAAAAATACGTATGGTACCTATCTTCTGATAATACTGAATACGTTAGATAATCGTATATAATTTTGATAACAATATAATCATATTCTTATGTGTAATCATCCAAATTAGCACATTGATCTTTCCCAGTGTATATTTTAATTCATTCGAACATGCATTTGACCTCCGCGATTGAAATTTGAACCGACACAAATATTATTATAACTTTTCCACCAAGGGCAATATAAATAATTGTGGTTATACGAAACGATAGCTAAATTACGTATGCAGTTACCAGGGAATCCGAGGTTTGCAATAATGGTTTAACCGGTATATTAACTTACCGGAATATCATGAAATATTTACATAACTATGATAATTCGTCATTTTGTATTGTGGAAAATTTTAAAAAAAAAATAGCGTCCAATGTAACCAGTATAAGATTCTGTACGTGCCAAAGACTGAGACGGGCTGGCCACGTGAAAGAATGGCAGATGGCGACCGAAACCTAAAAACTCTGCTACTTTTCTATCTCATATTTGAAGCATTATTTCATCTATTGATACTCGTGCATCCTGCTGCTGGGTAGGTTCACAGAAAAAATCTATCTAGAAAATTTGACAGAAAATTACCCAACTTTATCAATCATTTTCAAAAACCCCGAAAGATTTCTCTATTTCATGACAAATTGAAAATATTAACCATTTTACGAAAAGTTTTTTCTTTCTACACAAAAATGGATATAATAAAATAAAAATACTGCTTTGTGTTATCTCTGCTAACTTATAAGATTAAGAAAAAAAGATTAACCGACGGATTTGTATGCAAAGTGCAAAAAAAAAGAAGAAAATTTGATATTTTTATGAAGCGGTCAAATATTCATTCAAATGAATGGGTTACATGTTACCGCGTTTTTAATATAAAATTTCAAGTTTCTTTCACAATGTCAAAACTAAAAAAATAAAGTATTTGGTTACAGGACAGTACAAAAGACATTAAAGATTCCTTTTATGCTTTATTGCATACATTTACTTTCGATTGGGTAACAAAAGTGGAAGTTGGTCTTCCAATGCAAACTGTAATGATGAATAGACCACGATTACCATAGCTTTCGGCTAGTAATAAAACTGGTCGTTACTTGCGACATAAATAATAACACATATTATTCCATTGTAATAATAATCACCGTCTCTTAATTACGATACATTACGGAGTTAATATCTCGACATATCCTAGGCATATACCAAGTACATCAGTGGCGTGAATTACCCCATGACCAGGGGAAGCTAATGACATTTTGGTGTACGACATTGCTATGATTGAAAAAAACTGCATTATTTATGTGGTTGTAGAGGAAAACGATTTTTTTTTAAAATTTTTCAAACAAAAAAATAGTGTGTAAACGATTTTGCTGGGGAGTTCAAATAAAAAAAAAACGTTTTCGGCTTTAAATGAATCAATAATGCAGTTTTTTTCGATGATCTTTTTCAATGTATATTTTATTTCATTCGAAAATGTATTTAACACGTTGACTGCCAACTACGAGATAACTCGTAGATTGCGTTCTTTGCTAGGACGCCGACTACGAGTTATCTCGTACTGTGTTTACTTGCCATGTTCGTGCAGCTACGATGAAATTCGTAGTATATCAATGCTAATATGGATAGATGGCTTCTGGGAAGAGAACAAAAAAAACAATGCTGGCTTACATGAACAGAAAATTTATTAATAAATGAACAGGAAATATAATTATAAAAAAATTATTCAAAATCAAGAAGCTAAAGAATATTTTTAATGTAATATGATTAAATGAAATTGGCCTTTTAGACCGGAATTCTGAAAATTGCCGTTGCAGTCAACGTGTTAACCTCCGCGATTGAAATTTGAACCGACACAAATATTATTATAACTTATCCACCAAGGGCAAGACCCAATCATGTCTGATTACGTCTAAAAGGGATCGAAATGACAATCCAGTCCTTTAATATCAGACGTCAGGTGGGAATTCTGTCCTTGTTCCGGTATTTCAATGGAACATGCTTCGAGGAACTAACGTCATTGATCCCTTCGGCACCGGTGCATAGTCGGGAAACATATACAAACGGTTGACATTTGCCACATGAGAACGGGTCGCTCTTGTATTCAACACCTCGTTATTACGAATGAGAACGTAATCTCCAACCAAAGCAACCGACAGAATTGTTGTAAATTGTGATTATTCGTTTAGATTACCCCCAGCCTACATTATTTAGCTTGTCCCAATATCAGATAGCGTACTCGTATGTACACTGACACTACTCTAGGCATCATTATTGCGGATGTCGTAGATTACGGGCTATCTGGATTGATAATTATTTATGGAACAAAGTCTACGCGACTTTATAAACACAGGCGAGGACAAAAGGGATAATATTATATGAAAATATGAGTAATATATTGATATACTCGTATTACCTACTAAGCTATTTTAGAACAGTGATTCTCAAAGTGGATGATGACACCGACCTGGGGGCGTTAAGAGATCCAGGGGGCGGTGATAGTATCAGGGGCATTGCAAAGCAGTAAGGGGTGGTGAGGGCAATAATAAAGCGTGACATTTCCCTTGACTATGCAGGTAAATAGCGTTTATTGCCATATTATAGTTTATTTTCCTTCATCTATTTATGGGACATGCTCCATACGGATTTAAAGCTTTGTTGCAATGTTGCAGTTGTAGTTTAAATGGTGTATATTCCAAGAAAATGTAAAAAATGCAATAAAACGTAAATTAATACTAAATAACTATAAAAATCCGAGGTATTTTGCAACAATGTCAATTTTATCACCGATAAAATAATTTCACAATTCATTTTTATCAATTTAATCGTCGATAGAATAATTACACAAATATACACGTATCCTGGAGGGGAGGGAAGGGCAGAAGAAAAATGGTTTGAGAAGGGAGAGGTTATCAATTTGGGAGGCGGGTATGGGTAGGAACCATTCATTGAATAACCAACACCTCTGCCATAGGTCATCCCAAGTGGTACGAGGGATGAGGTTTGTCCAGGTCTTGGCGGCGGATGCATCTGCCCACCAACTCGTGGTGGGACGGATAGGGAGATCCCTTGACCTCTGGAGCCGGACTCGACTTATCGCCTTGCACCGCACTGGGAGGGATGGATTAATACGTCCGTCACACTGATCCTTAGATAGACCCCTTCCTTCCCAGAAATTCCTCTTTCATTTCCTTAAAAATGCCCTTCACACAGCGTCCCCAACGATGACATAGACTCCAAGGTAAAACATTTTTCTCAATGCCTCCTGTGTGGAGTTAATGTTAAAAATAGTGTACTCAATAAGATTAGGAATCTACGATTATAATATCAACGCACGAGTACGAAGCCGGCTTAGAAAACTTTGATACGAAAGACTTTAAGTGCTGGCTTAAAACATGTCTCAAAGCCCAAGGTTCATCAGGACCACAGATCGACAGGTGAAATCATTTACGGAACCATTTTTTTAAGTCTCTTTTATCTATCAATGCTAAATTATTGCAAGAGTAAATAAACCCAGTGAACGGTGACATTCGAATCAGCTATATAGAAATTACGTCCTTTCTATTGGAACCACAGGAAAAATCATCAAATATTACTTTTAGCAGCATTCGAATTGACAGTCTCGGTATAGTTGTGGAACGAGCGACGCAAAAAATTGACATGGATTTTTCCCTGCATTTCTGCGTCGTTTGTCTGAGTGCTGTGATTTTGATTATTACGTTTGATAGACAAACCTTACGAAAATAGAGGTACAGCCCTGAGAAACATATCAGTTGTGATTTCCTACCAGCTTTTGTACCCGACTTGATCTCAGCATAAGTTTTGAATCTTTTTCGAGAAAACTTCCAATGGGAAAATGTCTTACAGAGAAAATCAATGATTTATTGTGTTGTTCATGAAACTTGAAAGAGTTATAAGATTTTTCAACTAAAAATGAAATTGTCGAGTGTCAACATCGTGAGTTTTCAGTAGGACATAGAAAAATACAACCAAAAATTACAGCACAGAAGAAGACAGAGTAATCACCGTAATGAGGTAGTGATAATGAGTCTAGTTGGAAGTTATTACCTAATTAAATACCTGCAAGGTATTATTGTGGCTCTTTAATGAGTTACAAAGTCCTTGACAAATGGAGCACAAGAATAAACTACCGTATCAGTACTCGATAAACACTTGCATATATGTAACTCCATTTGTATTCACATTAAAACAGAAAATAAACTGTAGGAATATTAATTAAAACTGCTGGAAAAGAAGTCAAATGTCACAAACACTAAAGCTAGAATCGTTTGCGGTTGAAAAATCAGAAAACTCCTTCGAGCTGTGTTGTAATCTTGAAAGACAAGTTGTATAATAATTAAAAATAAGACAATCAGTAATGTTTTTAAAAAATCTTACCTAAAATTTGGAAAAAAAACTCTTTTTTTACAGTAACCCCACACAGGAGGGCCCTGAGGGAAATAATTTCCCTCAAGGCATATATCATCTTTGGGAATGCTGTGTGGAGGGTCTTAGAGGATAGGAAGGAGTGAGCTTGGGTCTTGAGACCCATGTTGTAGGAGGGAGGAAACAGAGGACGCCAGATCATTCTACAGCCAAGCTGTTGAACACAAGAACGAGTCGTAGATGCGACCCATTCTCATGTGACAAATGCCAACCGTGTGCAAATGTTGGAGGCGCGTTTCCTGACTATGCACCGGTGCAGAAGGGGTTAATGACGCTAGTTCCTCAGAGCATCTTCCATTAAAATACCGGTAGAACAAGGACAGCATTCCCACCCGACGTCTGTGCTCCAAAGATAGGCGAATCTATCAAACGGACCGCGCGTTTCTGCACAGAGTCAAGGGTTTTTTCAGATATTTTGGGGCTCCCGACCAGAGGTGGCTGCTAAATTCTACAGTGGGCCGCACTTGCGATTTGTACAGGGTCAGCAGTTGTGTAACATTATATTCTATGTTACATATAAGTTTATGTTCAATGTTTGATTTATTTTACTAATAGTTATTTAATGTCATTGGATATAAGATTGCTATCAGCAAGTGCCGCTAGCACATAAAACACAGTTTACAATTCTTTGAAATAAATTAAATAAAAGCCCTACAGTAGCAAATAGGCAGCCCGCTCACTGGGTAGAAAAGATTATCTCCACATTTATGCACCTCTAACCACAGTTGACACAGGAAGAGGGAGAAATGTTCCCTGGCACTGTACACAAAGATTTTACAATACGATATAACATATATATATGGAAATGAGTTAAAAAATGTCTTTATGGCTGCAAAACCTGACACGGGGAATATTTGAATAAACCAGTAGTTATAAAACGTACGTACATATTAATATATTCATGAATCTATGGAAATGCAAAAACTAATTATTGGACTTTGATACTAACAGACGACGACAGAACAAGCAGGAAATAGTATTATCCATGACCAGAATAAAGTTATTCTATACACGTGACCATAGCAGGTACCTTCAGCAAACAATGTCAACATGTCAGTCCAGATGCAAGGAGAACAACCTTGCTCATACAGATACGAATATGGACTTTGATGGAAATATGACAAATGTTTAAATGAAATAATGCAATGTTTTAAAGCAGACAGCGCCAAAAGAGTGTTATCAATAGTAGTAGTTGTCGCCACGCCAGTTGTTACTTTCCATAAAAAACTAACTGGGAACCTTTTCACTCCCAATTTGAAGATTATTCGTTTTATAAATATTTCTAACCTTCAGAAAAACAGCTTGAGTATGCCCATACTGGCGTGGTAAGTAAAAACACAGTATCTTCCTTGAAAGTCTGTAGGAAGATACTGTGTTTTTACTTACCACGGCAGCATAGTTATTACGAAATGCCTTTAGCGGGGTTGGGATTTGTTGTTTTGATAGGTCTCCTCAGATTTTTACTTCAGTTTAGAAAAATAAGAAAAAAAGCTGATTTAAGTGGTACATAATTTTTTTTTAAAAACTACACAAATTTTATAATAATCCAATAATGACGTTCGAGGAAGTCAAATTATTCTAAATAAAGAATAGATTTTTAATGACACGAACGTGACGTTGCTACCTACAATACTACCGCTTGCTTTTCTCCAAAAATCAAATTATAAATAATGAAGAATAGATTTTTGATGACACGATCTTGATGTTGCTATAATGCTATCGCTTGCTTTCCTCGAAAAATAAATCAAATAATACTTTGTCAGCGGATACTAAACAACGTTTTACACAAGTTTGATCTACATAGTTTATTGCCACGGAACAACATTGAGATGTTCGAAAAATTCGCCCACGCTCTAAGAACAGTGTACTGAAAGTAGTTAGATAGCGAGATCCTGCTGAAAATATAACTGAAAACTTAGGAAAATGTTATGAAACTTGGTAACTTTGTGATGTAACATTATGCAAAATAATGAATAGCTTTGTTCCCTCTGTTGCTAATACCAATAACAAAGGTGTAATGTAATACACATTGACACGAAACGCTTCAAAATTAGATTTTTTTAAATAATTAGATAGCGCCGTTCTTGAGAAAAAAAATAAGGGCGCTGTATAAATATTGCTTGCTGGGGTTTACCTCATCATGTACAAAAAGATACAGAAACATACTTACCTGGCAGTAATATTAAGAAGTTTTAGTTTAGGGAGATAATGATTTTGCACGCACAGGATACAACATTAAAACACTGCACATCGCATGATATTGCAGTTGCTGTATTATTCTTACTTGTTATTGATATTACATAAATTAGAAGGTTAGTGGCAAAATAAGAGTATTTGAAAGAGAAAAATTCTAGTGTTTAACTGAAATTATCAATAATAATTATTTACATTTAGAAATATTCATGTACAATGTCGCGGGCTAGTGAAAGTTTCAAACTGTGGTGTTATGAATTGAACAATCAATTAAACTTAACTAATAACCTCGTAACACAGTAACACATCATAGTAAACATGTCACGTTCCCAGTAAACTCCAATATATATTTCTTCTACCTGTCTCTATATCTGTTGTTGTACCTCTGTTTATTATAAAACAAATGTAATTATAATTAAAAAAATAACTATTTACGCAGGTATATTAGTATCATTATTATGTCTACCTCTAAAAAAAAGCACGATTCCGTCAGAAACCACTTTGTTTGAATCCACTTTTATTTTTGTATAAATTCGTCAACTAGTTTCGATTCGACTGAATCATCTTCAAAATATACTAGTAATTAAATTAGCCAAATCATACAACCTGTGTTTCAAAATATGACTGCCTTAGAGCACATTTATTATTTTCATAATATTCATATCCAAAAACCAAAACTAGTAGTAATAAATATTAGTAGTCCTGAAGATGATTCAGATTCCGTCGAATCGAAACTAGTCGATGGATTCAAACAAAGTGTTTTGTCATTTAATCATGTCAATCCACAAAGCGTTGGCTCATTGTGAAAAAATAAAATAAAATAGTGATTATAAGCTTTACATTGCGAGATGTACGAGTATGTGTGGCTAAAGAGAGACTCAATATATTTAAGAATAGTAACAATTAAGTCATTTTCAAATATTTGTTTTATACTGCCTCGATAAACTTGGTTAAGATTAAATTAAAGGCTGTGTGGTGTGGTACTCACTTTTCTTTCTGCCCTCCTGCACCCTGTAGGAGAGGTCCGTGAAGGCGAGGTCCAGCGGCGCCCTCTTGGGCAGATGGGTCAGCGTCTTGGGCTGGCTGGGCTGGATGGTCACCTTCAGCGAGCCCTTCCTGGAAGACAGAAGCTGGTTATCCTCGCTGCCACTCGAGTAACTCACGGTCGAAGTCTCCCCGACCTTCATTCTGAATACTGGATGCTTAGATTCAAAGGGGGGGCGAACTTAACAAGACCTCTGAGATCAGGAAAACACAACACTAAAGTATCTTACACAACGAATGTAATTGGCAACACACTGATTTAGCACATTGTCGAAGGCCAAATAAACAAGCTATTCGTTGAATCGTTAAAGTTAAAAAAAAAATCCACTTAAACAATCTAGTTTTTGGCGGTAGTTAACAATTAATAAATAAATATAACATTTATTTATGAACTACGTATCGCGAACTTATTCGAGGTGACTGCTCGCTCGTCATACCGCCAGGTCGGGCAACTAGTGGCGACTAATGACTGAGACTGGCGTAACGGCCTACCTCCTACCTGGGACTTGAGACCCGAGAGTGCGATGACTGAGACTGAGGTTCGCTATTGACTACTGAATCCCTGTGAGTGGCGGCGATAGCGCCGGTGCCGCCCGCTGACTGAATAACTCAGGTGATAATGCAATGGGTGGTTATTATTAGTATTATTACCTATTGTCGATGCTCGATGCTCTATGCTCGATAGTGGTGGTGAAGGAACAATAGCTTTGCGCACACAGAGACAGTGAGTGTACTGCGAGTACGCGCGAGCGGACTGTGGGAGCAAAAGCCATCGGGTGCACGACAGTCAGGGCAGGCGCTGATAAGAAAACCTTTTGTTGGGAATGACGTATGATTTTATTGTGTTCACTCCAGTCAAATAATGCTTCGCGGAAAATGTTAAAAGTATAGACACGGGCGGAGGATTTCAATTATTACAGGAATATTTCTGCTACAATTTTCCTCAATCAAATTTTGATGACACTAAGAATCATGAAATCGTATTGTAATTTTTTTGTGTAAAGTGCCAGGGAAGATTTCTTCCTCCTCCTGTGTTAACTGTGGTTAGAGGTGCTTAAATGTGGAGATAATCTTCTCTACACAGTGAGTGGGCTGTCTATTGCTATTGTAGGGCTTTCATTTAATTTATTTCAAAGAATTGTAAACTGTGTTTTATGTGCCAGCGGCACTTGCTGATAACGATCTTATATTTAAGCCCGCTCACTAAGGTAATGGAGGGTATAAGATGGAATTTGGGCGGAGATGGAGGGGGTCGGTGCTGGGGGTCCAGCGGCCGGTACTAAGAATCATTGATTATTATTTTGGACTATTATAAATGAAAAAAAATTACCCAAATTGAGCTTATGCGTAATATTTTTGATAAATGTGCAAAACAACGATGGCATTTTATAAAAAGGAAGAAAAAATACACAAAATAATGCAGTATGTTGTAAAACCATTTTTCATTGAGTAGGAGCTTCAGAAAAAACACACCATTTCAAATAAATAATAAAAAATGAACTGAAATTTCGTACCACAATTATAGGGCGTACTTAAATTGTAAGTTCTGGACTTCAATGGGAAAAGTGGAAAATTCAAGTCGTCACGAGAAAGACTTATGAGTACTCGAGTGACAAATTTGAATTAATTATCTTATGGAGATCGACCACACTTGGCATGTGAAGAATCAATTATCGATAATTAGCTTCTCATTCCGGTGTGTAATTTGTGACGAGGGAACACAATGTCGAAGAAAACTATTTAGGCAGGCAAAATGTTTTTTCATGTAGCCTTGATTTCGGTTCCGGTAAATGTTCTTGATACATAAACCATTAGCATAATGATAATAATAGAATGCGAGTGATTACCTAATCACAATATATACCATAAAACCTAGCCAAAGGAATATTTTTTTTAATAAAACAATAACTTTGTTTACTTTACCGTAGCTTCTTCAGGGCAGTATACTACTAAACTATGAACTAAGATGCACATGTGTTATAGATTGATAAAAACGGGCGAGTGAAGGGTCAAGGGTGGAAGGGGAGCAGGTACCGGACCGGGAAGGGCGTGTACTTTGTTGATTGGGAATATTTTAAGAATTGGACTTTTATTTAAATTTATTTGATTATTAATGAGTCTACTATTAGTGCTCTTTGCTTTCCTTATCTCTAACGCTTCTAAGTTATCTAGTCGAATGCCTATTCCATTTTAATGCAGTAAACTAGTGCATCCATTAAAAAAAAAATACAAATATATACTCGTATATAGAAATGTTTAATACGAAAAGCACATATGATCAAATAATCTCCATTAGAATAAAGGGAAATTGGGTTGAAATATCACTTAATTTCGGTAGATAAATTTACTGACATTATTTGGTTTTATAAGTAATAAATGTTAAGAATATGAATTACATTCAATACTTAATCGCCGAACCATTTCTTGAGATATTTAAGAATGAAACAACAGGTGTCTAATCTTCAGATAAAATTGCACAGGAGATATTGATAAAACATTCGTCAGGTAATTAATTACACCTGTGCAATATAATAATATAGGCTCACGTGGTAACATACAGTTTTTAATAAGTTGCAATTGCAATAAATTGTGTTGCTGATAGAATTTAATTATTCATCTCACGTAAAGGCCATTAATTTCCACTCATCGATTAGAGTTCAAATCTCCTCCCACGACAGGTATAAAGTCCGATTCACAAGTAAGCAAAGCATTCAGCGTGCGACACCCGCTAAAACATTTTGTCGCGAGTTTCAGTCTCAGTTCCATGACAGTTGGCCGCCCGACAGTTGATCCGACGACAGTTGATTCGGCCATATATCCTCACTGCGCAATCCTTCGGAGACTCCGCATTATTGTTAGTAAAAATATTTTGTATGGCGGATTTCCACTCAAGACGTCTGCAGATATCGACTTTGGTTATACGGCCGCATATCCTCTTTGCATCCTTACTTTACAAATGAGGACGTACAGCAGAAATAATCATTTAGGGAATCAACTGTCGGAGGGATCAACTGTCCAGGGGATCAACTGTCGGGTCACCTCAGTCTCAGTCCGCAATACCTTCCCAACTTCCTACATTTAGACTGGGACCGCGCAAGAGGATAGACACATTATTGAACGTTGGATAGGAGGAACTGTAAAACGTTGATTTAATGCTAGATCATGCGAGCTTCGTCACATTGCTACAATATGAACGTGGAACTCATTTGGGGGAAGAATTTTCGGATGGGAATGATGGGGAGTACTTTCCGAGTGATCACGGCACAAATTCTTCACATTGCCACAGGTGAGCAAGAGGATCATGAAGCCCGTTTATTTTATTTTATATTAATTTACTAATATCCCGATGGGCTTTTACATATTTTAAGAATTAAATGATTTTGTGTACAGAAATAAAAAAAAGGCTTTCAGCTAAAACATTTTTGAAAAGAAATTTGCCGCCGTAAGTTGAACAATGAAAATACTCAGTACTATTTTAATTTAATTTTGCATAATATTTCTCATTTTAAAAACACGTGATTAATAATTATAAAAATATGTAAATTACCTATAACTTTTACTTTAAGTCGTTTTGAAAAATACGGGGACCCATGAGTTTTATTCACCACGCCCAGTTTCTACGAAATTAAAACCGATTTTAGCGTAGACAAAATTTGGTATCAATGATTAAAAAAATCCTTTTTTTATTAGTACGGAATTTGAATACCTTGTTTTTTTATTTAAATTTTACAATAAAAATTCCTTCATTTGAACTTATAAAAATGATTCCCTTATTACAAACTCGATTCATGAACGGATCGGGGAGTTTGTTTTAAGGCGAGTTATACAATGATTATTTAAAAAAAAAAGTAATAACCGCCAAACTCGAACATCGCAACTTTTTGTACATTTATGAACATTTTACTGTGTTACAACGGCGAACGGCGAAGCTCGGCCAAAAGTGGTTGTGCCGAAGTGTGAATAAGTTACTCTCAGAGACTGAAATTCCAAACGGCTGTAGAAAATACAATGCAAAAAGTCCCGATAAAATGTCCTCCAAAAGGGTTTAAAAAAATGATCAACCTTTGATAGAATATAAATAGCGACAAGTTTCAGTACTTGTAGATTTATGTAGCCACCGCAGCTAAAAGTGCCAGGCAAAACGCTCTAGTGGGCACGTATGTCAAACTATGTAAAAAAAAACATCGGTTCATAGCACGAAAAGAACTTCAACTGAGAGTGAGGCTTACGGGTTATTTATACGAACTAGAACTGAGCCAGTTTATAATAATAATAACAATCGGATGATTTTTATAGCGCCGTTTTTGTGCAAAATCACCTCAAGGGCGCTGTACAAATCTTACTTCCTATTCTTACATTATTCCTATATTACATCTATGACTTTTTTTTTGACAGGCTATCATTACACATTATTTATAGACCATATAAAGAGATGCAGTTAAATTATGAAAACTAAATACGGCCTGGTCTAAGTTTTCATACATTTTAAATTGGAAAAAAGAAGTTAACTGTATTTATTCCTTAAGATATATTGCAAGACGCTAATACAAATGATAGGAGTTATGTGAAGTTGGGCGGCGGGTGAGGGCGGGGGCCGGGGGTACTGATCCTTTCTTCCAATCTTTTTTGTCTTTGGTGGTGACGCCCCTGGGCGGCGTGGCGGGACGCTTGGTGTTGGTCTGCCCGTACGCGCTTGTCGGCCGGCTTCAGGATCTGGAAAGAGCACATCAGCGTGTCGTCTTTTTCTCGCCCCAGCCGGTGGTATCCTTGTCGTGGTCGGACCACAGCAGGTCGCAGAGCAGCCTTGTCGGGCACGTCCGTGGACACCGGATGATGCACCGGATCTGCTCCGTGAACTGGAGGTCAGAACTCAGGTCGCCGTGACAGCAGAAGATCTTCTCGTCAAATGTTTTTATTTCCTATTGCGCCTTCGTAAACTTATAAATTGATAACGTAACTAAAGTGGCTTAACGGCCGACATAAAGCGCATGGGTAATAAATAAACTAAATAAATATTGTCTTATTCGAAAAGTGTGAATAATGGATTACTGATGTGTCAAATAGCGGTATGAGATAACACGCTATTTGAAGTATCCAGGATCAAACTCGAAAAGAATTCAAGAATAATAGTTATGTGTACATAGATAAGAGATTGGTATGTATCGAAGGTTCAATTAAAAACTAAATTTTAAAAAAATTGTGTCATTTTTTCAGTCCACCGATAGAATGTCAAATTTAACTGTAAAAATACAATATTTTTTAATAGATGTCGTATAGATAATATTTATTAAAACTTGGCTAGCTGAAAGAAACTATTTGTATTAGATAATTAGGAAATATTATTTTATGTGAGATTTATTGTTGTCATTTGTGTTTTTATTTTATTTTTTTATATTCTTGCGAAATATTTGTGTTTTAAGTTCGTTACATATGTTTTTGTATTTATAGATTTACATATTTTGTAACTTAACCTTAACTAATAACTGTACATTTAGTATAAGGTTTTGAATAATAAGCTATGGGGACTTTTTGCCTTATATTTTTGAAATGTCTTAAATTAATAAACTTAAAAAATAATAATAATAAATGATCATATTATTACGCAACTTATTTTTTGAGAGAAAAATACTGAATATATATTTTTTTTAAATTACATAGGCTTAGCATTCATCGAAATCAAATCAGAAAAATGACATTTTCTAAACATCCTTCGTGTGTTTTACAAAACATTAACATAATTAAAAAAATAAAATAAAAAAGTGTAGAACAGTTAGCAATTCTTCCTCGGTACGTTTTTTAAAATAAATTTGATAAATTTTTGTAATTCGCGTTTAAAAAACACTGAAGTTAGTGTTTATGAAAAAATTAAAGTACACCGATTATTTTTTGTAAATTTCTTATAGGTACTTTAAAGAAAAACTTTCAAGTATTTGTGGGGGTATCATTTAAAAACATTTTGTAAAGCATAAGCATGGCGGTCAGAAAAAGTCATATATCTGATTTGATTTTGACAAACGATACGCGTATGTATGTACGAGTATATTTAAAAAAATCTCTATATATAAAAATGAATGTTTATCTGTGCGTCCTCGATTTTCTAGAAAATTAGTTGACCGGTCTCGCTGAAAATAGCACAGTTTGTTCTTATTAGTGCCGGGAACGTTTAGGGAATAGTGTTAATGAAATCCAACATGTAAAAATGTTGCTATAACGTTTTAAAATTTGTACGAAAAACATTGAACCGCCATGTTGTATTGAGGTTAGCCCATATATATACCACCCTGGTTAGCCACAGATTACATATTCAAAAGAAGGTGTGTTTGGGTAAAATATTTTCAAAATGGAAAAGACCGGTAGGTACCTACTTAAGAACTATAATATTTAGATATATTTTGAAAAAAAAAATTTTGAAATGAAATAAATTTTTCAAAATAATGATTTTTTGTTTAAAGATAGTAATAGTTGTCACAGGGCATTATTTTCGCTGTCAAATTAATAATGGCACCTAAACGAGAAGCAAGAATTCACAACTTAATAACTTTATTCCAAAATAAATAAATAATCCCGAGCAAGGCCGGGTGCACATCAGCTAGTATATGATAGCTAATATTTTCATTTTTAAAAACATTAAGTTTATCGTAATGATTAATAATATTATCACTATTTCAAATTAATAAATAATCCCTCTCCGACGTCCTTTTTCCTCTTAACTTGATTTTTTGATAATCGAATCGTCGCAAATTCTTGTTTATTCAATGTATCACATAAATTCCATTAATATAATTAAACCGAAAAAGGTTAATATAATTTATTCCCATATTACATAGGGATCCTATTCAATCGTGTATATAAATTATAAAATTAATTTAATTCTGTTTCAATTAAATTAGCTATAGAGATTTCACGAATATGCGATAGTTGATAATAATTCCAACCAATACCAAACATACACTGAACGTTGTTTAATTCTTCGATTTCATTTGAACTTATGAACATGATTCTCTTATTACAAACTCGATTCCTTCATTTGAACTTATGAACATGATTCCCTTATTACAAACTCGATTCTTTCATTTGAACTTATGAACATGATTCTCTTATTACAAACTCGATTCCTTCATTTGAACTTATGAACATGATTCCCTTATTACAAACTCGATTCTTTCATTTGAACTTATGAACATGATTCCCTCATTACAAACTCGATTCCTCCATTTGAACTTATGAACATGATTCCCTCATTACAAACTCGATTCCTTCATTTGAACTTATGAACATGATTCCCTTATTACAAACTCGATTCCTCCATTTGAACTTATGAACATGATTCCCTTATTACAAACTCGATTCCTCCATTTGAACTTATGAACATGATTCCCTTATTACAAACTCGATTCCTCCATTTGAACTTATGAACATGATTCCCTCATTACAAACTCGATTCCTCCATTTGAACTTATGAACATGATTCCCTCATTACAAACTCGATTCCTCCATTTGAACTTATGAACATGATTCCCTCATTACAAACTCGATTCCTTCATTTGAACTTATGAACATGATTCCCTTATTACAAACTCGATTCTTTCATTTGAACTTATGAACATGATTCCCTCATTACAAACTCGATTCCTCCATTTGAACTTATGAACATGATTCCCTCATTACAAACTCGATTCCTTCATTTGAACTTATGAACATGATTCCCTTATTACAAACTCGATTCCTCCATTTGAACTTATGAACATGATTCCCTTATTACAAACTCGATTCTTTCATTTGAACTTAAGAACGTGATTCCCTTATTACAAACTTGATTCATGAACGAATCAGGGAGTTTGTTTTAAGGAGAGTTATACAATGATCATTTAAAAATATATATAATCACCATCAAACTCGAACATCACTATGTTGGGCACACAGTGAAGAAGTTCAAATGCTATTTTGTATTTGTACATTTATGAAAAATTGACTGCGTTACCATAGCGAACGTCGAAGCTAGGTCAAAGTGGTTGTGCCGAAGCGTGAATATGCTACTCTCTGAGACACGATTCCAACCGCTGTAGAAAATAATTATGTGGTACGCAAACATAAAATAACATCTAATAGTCGACCGATCAACGCCGCAAAAACTCGACAAAATGACACGCTTCAGGGCACTCCTCACTTTTCCGAGCTGATCTAAATGATATGGTAAAACTAAGTTACTCAAATACTTCTATGAAGAAAATCCAGGGCCGAATAAAACACGTTTACTACCGAGCAAATAATACATAGAGCTGCCCCAACACGCAAGGGGGGATAGGTAGGCGTGCCGCCAATTTAAATAAAACAGTAAATAAGTTTTTAAAAAAAGGTTCGACATGTTTACAAAAACAGAATATTTTGTAGGAGTTATTTAGTTAGTTAGACCCTTTTATAAATGTTTTATAATTGCTTACCCCAGTCAAAATCACGCTAAATAAACGTGGACGGCAGTGCTAGGCTGGTACTAAAACGGGTGTCACGTGGATTTCACCTCCAGCCGTCAAACTGGTACGTTAGGGCAAGTCTATTACTATTGTCAGGGTGAAAGCAGATTCTAATCAATCAGAAAATAAGAAAAAGCGTTTCTCGAAAGTTACATGGGAATTTAGTTTAAACGGCGTTCAGATTATCCAAGTATAAGGCATTAATGTTATAATCAGCGGATCACTTCTGAGGCAGAATTAGACCAGACAACTGTTAGATAGGCAAGCTTTAAATTTACTGCCGGGGTTTCCATTCCTCGTATGTCTAACGGCCGTGCTTCCCAACACTACTGAGCAATTGCAGAGCCGAGATTTTGCCTCAACACTGTTCAAATGCACAAATTTGTTCTATCAACTATCATAATTTAGAGAGCAGTTTTTTCGACAATTTTTTAAAAATAATATTGAGGTGGGGTACACATTGGGTCACACACAGAAGTGCACCGTGCACAGCGATCCACTAAGTTGTGAAGGTTCTACCGAAATTTCAACAGTTCATTTATTCCACAGCAAATTGCTGCAAAGCAAAGAAAAGAATCAATGGGTCCTAAAGTTGTTTGTTGAGTATTGAAAAGTGATATTGAAGTAATTTTGCAAGATAGCGACGAACGTGTTTTTTTTTCCTGAAAAAAATGATTTTTTCTTGAATTACCCGGTCATGATTCACTGTTCCAGTATGTAATTCACTGTACACACAACTAGGTACACAGTGAATCGCATCCCAATTTAAAAAAATGTAAATACACGTTTATGTTTAATATAAAAAAAAGGAATGGGCAAAAAGAAATAGTCAAGCATCCCATGTGACAATTTTCATCTGTTTAACTAGTTGTGAGCTGAGATAGAGTATCCAGAAAAAAGTGATCCACTGTTCCCACAATGAACCCTATTGATGTTTTTGGTAAAAAATCTATTTAATCAGAAATATTTATTGTGATAATTAAAATTCTCTATTCTGTGAGGTACTTGTGATTGAAATCTGTTTTCTCCGCTTTTACATAAAGTAGATTTTTCTTAATTGTTTTATAATAACATGAATGCTATTAAGGCAATTAATTTATATGTGTGGTAAATACCTGCATTATTTTTAAGAATTATTTCGTGTTGATTTCGTGAAATTACTAAGTGGAAAATAGAAATTTTTTCTTATGTTATTTATTAACTTTACATTAGGATAATTATTATTTTGTTTGTCTCTAGTTGCTCCTAATGGAGTTCTATGAATTAAACGCAATAACAATTAATACGAAAAGTATTACGTATTAATTAGTAAGGGAAAGCTGAGCTTATCGAGACAAAGTTGGCAGTACAAATCAGTGTATCGCCCCACGCTTACTTATGGTCACCAGATCTCAAAGTTGAACGAGCGTACACATTCTAGGGTCCAAGCTGCTAAAATGAGATTTCCGAGAGGAGTTGCAGGACTCACGAGATAATATCGAATAAGAAGCTCGATGATCCAGGAGGAGCTCAACATCAAACCACTATTACTCTTCGTAGAAAAGTCGCAACTGAGGTGGCTTGGGCACGTGTTAAAAATGCCAGAAGGTCGAATTCCATTGAAAACTGATTGCTATTCCAGAGGGAAGACGGCCAATCCAATACAACTCCAGAGTGCAAGGAGAGGCTGGAACTACTATGGACGGATGCTGTAAACGTAGCACAGGACAGGGACGCCTGGAGGTGCCTTGTCGATGCGATGTGTCTCCGACCCGAGTAGAACAAGGGGAGGAAGGTGTATATATGTAAGTGTTACCTAACCTGAATAATATGTACAGTAAAAAAGTGGTTCTTGGGAGCCGTAGACCGATAAAAGTTATTAATTAAGTTATTAGTGTTCCGCGACAAGGTTAAGAACAACTGGTTTACAATCGGATACTTAAAATCTTATATGCAAAACATGTAGAGAAGATATTAAACCCCCGAAATGTGGTGGATTATTGATTTAATAATAACGAACTATAATATTTTTCGTTGCGAATGTTTTTTTAATGGTTTTTACAAACTAATCGCCTGAGAGAAAATAATAATCCGTATTCAAAATTCGATGACGAACAAGGACACCTGGTAGATTCGAAGAACTTGACCTACAAAGGGCTCTACTATGTATAATGTACTACAAAACGGCACGTAGATTAAACCTCAGTCAAAGTTAATAACAAATTATTATTATTAACAAACAAACCCCAGTACACTTATGTACCGGGGAAGTGTTGTGACATTTTCCCAGATTTTCTCGATTAAAGAAGTTTAATAAACGAATTAAAAATTATTTTGTATTCACAACTTTATTAATATACACATAACATGTTTCGATAGCGATGCTTTCTTCATAAAAAATATATGGAATACTAAAAAAGAATAATGTCAAGTATAGACAAATGATAAAGATAGGACACAATAATGTAAGAATTAACAAATTATAAACACAAACAAAAAGTGATTAAAGTAGGTAAGTAATTAATAAAAAAATATTATAAAACATTGAATAACAAATGTATATTAGAAATTTAAAAAAGATTTTTTTTTAAATTAATATTATTATTAAAATAAGTCATAGAGATCTATTTAAAAAATTTCAAATTAATTAAATT
>JAHDVE020007316.1:0-39023 GCA_022606495.2 Halesus radiatus | reverse complement strand
TTGTATTGTTTTGATAATCTATAATAATTTATAAAAAGCAGTGTATTTATTTACATTTGTAAAAAAGACTCCACTAAACGAGGCGAAATTTTATTTCCAAGAAAACTTCCATCAAAAGTCACTAATTTTCCCTTATTTTTTGTTTTCTTAAACCTGTTCCGATTAGTTTACTTTATGATCCATTCTGATAGTGATCATTTCGCCACTGATGAATCGCTACGAGATATACGGGTGTTCTTTATAGAACCTATCGGTTTTATGATGTACCCTTAAACCTGTTCCGATTAGTTTACTTTATGATCCATTCTGATAGTGATCATTTCGCCACTGATGAATCGCTACGAGATATACGGGTGTTCTTTATAGAACCTATCGGTTTTATGATGTACCCTTAAACCTGTTCCGATTAGTTTACTTTATGATCCATTCTGATAGTGATCATTTCGCCACTAATGAATCGCTACGAGATATACGGGTGTTCTTTATAGAACCTATCGGTTTTATGATGTACCCTTAAACCTGTTCCGATTAGTTTACTTTATGATCCATTCTGATAGTGATCATTTCGCCACTGATGAATCGCTACGAGATATACGGTGCTATTTCGCTAAGAACCTATCGGTTTTATGATGTACCCTTAAACCTGTTCCGATTAGTTTGCTTTATGATCCATTCTGATGGTGATCATTTCCGCCACTGATGAATCGCTACGAAGATATACGGGTGTTCTTTATAGAACCTATCGGTTTTTATGATGTACCCTTAAACCTGTTCCGATTAGTTTACTTTATGATCCATTCTGATAGTGATCATTTCGCCACTGATGAATCGCTACGAGATATACGGGTGTTCTTTATAGAACCTATCGGTTTTATGATGTACCCTTAAACCTGTTCCGATTAGTTTACTTTATGATCCATTCTGATAGTGATCATTTCGCCACTGATGAATCGCTACGAGATATACGGGTGTTCTTTATAGAACCTATCGGTTTTATGATGTACCCTTAAACCTGTTCCGATTAGTTTACTTTATGATCCATTCTGATAGTGATCATTTCGCCACTAATGAATCGCTACGAGATATACGGGTGTTCTTTATAGAACCTATCGATTTTATGATGTACCCTTAAGCCACGATACGTTATCTCGTGATAAATTCTCCGTCACTTGGATGCTAGAAAATACAATATACCCATTCCTATTAGCGCCAAGATATACTCTATACTCCGTACACTTCAATACACTACAAATCCTCGCAGCGTGGAGTCCGATAGCCTCGCTTTCCACATTAACACAGCTATACGGCATGGAACAGTGATCGCCAAACTTTGGCTCGTGCCCCACGTTGGGCGCCACTTTTTTCTTCCATTATTTTTACATAGATAACAGTTATTTAATAATAATAATAATACTTGGATGATTTGTATAGCGCCGTTTTTGTGAAAAATCACCTCAAGGGCGCTGTACAAATACTACTTTCTAGAGTTTATCTTATTATGTATATATACAGAAAACGTACTTACCCGGTAGGGCACTCCAGATTAAAATGTTAAATTGCAATGTTTTGGGCTGAGATGATATGACTATGCACGGACAGTACACAATATTAGAAAACACTGGACATTGCATGACACTGAAGTTACTGTTTAAATCCTATTTGTCATTGATATTATATTTATTAGAAGGTTGTTGGCAAAAGAAGAGTAGGTATTTATTTGATACATACTACTTGATGTGTACCCGGCCTTGCTCTGGTTTTTTTTATAAAATTATGAAGTTGTTAATTCTTGCTTGTCGTTTGGGTGCCATAATTGATTTGACATCGAAAGTAATGCCTTGTGGCGTCTATTATCATCTCTAAACAAAGAAACATTCATTGGAAAAATTAGTTTCATTCCAAACATTTATTTTTTTCGAAATACGTGGTGTGTTAAAAAAAAAAGGTGTATTTTGAATTTTCGCGGGCTGTGTACATTCGATTATCGATTTTTTTAATCAATTTTGAGCAAAAGCAAGGTCGCAGTAGTATCGCTCAGGAGTTGTTGAATGACGTCAACGACGATCCAGATTTTCTCAAAAGGGTCATAACTGGTGATGAAACGTGGGTATATGGTTATGACGTCGAAACCAAGGCCTTATGGTTATATTAACCAAGGGTTATGCAACTTTTGCGTGAAGCAATACGGCTCAAACGATCGGTATTGTGGAAAAACAAATCATGGATTTTGCATCACGATAATGCAACCAGCTCACACATCAATGCTTGTTCGTGATTATTTGGCCAAAAACAACACCGTAATCATGCCTCAACCACCGTATTCACCAGATTTGGCTCCCTGCTACTTTTTCCTATTCCCGAAACTGAAAAGATCAATGAAAGGAAAGCGTTTTGCCACAATTGATGCGATAAAGTCAGAATCGAAGAACGAGCTGATGGCCATACCGAAAAGCGCATTCCAGAAGTGCTTCGAGGATTGGAAGAAGCGCTGGCATAAGTGCATTATATCCGAGGGGGATTACTTTGAAGGAGAGAAAATGGATATTGGTGAATAAATAAATACTTTTCGAAAAAATTCGAAATTCACCTTTTCTTTTGAACACACCTCGTATATCTAAATAATAAAGGTCTTAAGTAGGTGCTTACTTTTGTTTTCCATTTTGAAAATATTCTTCTCAGACAAATTTTGACTATGTGGCTAACCAGAGTGGTATATCTACGGGCTAACCTCAATACAACATGGCGGGTTCAATGTTTTTCATACTAATTTTAAAACGTTATAGCAAAAATTTTACAAATTGGATTTCATTCAAACTACTCTCTAAACCTTCCCGGCACTAATGAGAACAAACTGTCCTATTTTCAGCGAAACTGGTCGAGTAATTTTCGAGAAAATCGAGGACATACAGACAAACACCCTTTTTTATATATAGAGATATTTAACTTTTTTACACACGCATTAAAATAAATGGTCCCTCTGCAGCAAAATCCTCAAATGACAAAAACCTATTTCGGAGAATTTCGCAATTAAAGATTTCATTTGAAACACATTATTTAACAACAAAATGTAAGAAAGCTTTAACTGCCCAATTAGGAACAAATCCCGTTTTAGGACACTCAAATTGACAAGTTTAATTCATATAAAGTGCAATTATACAAAAATAGAAGGGAAAGAAGCTAGTATTGACACAGTATGGTAATATAATATATCTAGAAAAAAAGTATAATAATTAAGTATAAAGAGATGTGAAGAATAGTATAAAAAAAAAAAAACATTTGTGTTTGCCAGATAATTTGAGTTAATAGTATTATAGTTAAGTACTTATTGAGAGATAAGAAAAAAAAATATATAGTACACAATTATGTATACGTTTTTGACAGGTACTGGTTGGTTCTATGAGAAAAAAAATACGTTTAAAATTGAGTACTAAAATAAGATAGTATTATTTAGTTTATATCAACAAGATTGAGTTATCACTCAGCTTCATGAGCCGACGACGAAACTCGGGGATATATAATCAGTCAGTACAATTTCCAAAAAAAAATAATTTGCCAAAATTATTACGAATTTTTTTTCCCTCAACACGCTACGGAAGTATTATCGCGAGCACTTGGCGTTCCAAACGCCTGAAAGTAGCTCCTATAATTCTAAAATTTGGGGACCACTGGTAAAGCACGGAGATACATTAGTCTTATAGCGTGGAAGAGTAAAGGCTAAGGAGCCGCCTTCAGCTAAGCAGGACAATTTATATTGGCTTTCTAAGGGATTTATCCGAGGACCTTGAGATTTATATCTCGTGGGTGTGGCGGGCATTACAAACAGTCTTCATACAGTTTTATATTATTTCTATGTGATAACACATCTTCATCTGTGCGTAGTATGTAGGACTATTGCGACCCAATGCTTAGGGCTGATTTTTGAAGGCAGAAGAAAAATAATAGTTTAACTTAAATAACAAATGTATGTAGTGGATAAAAAATTCTTTATTTTTTTATTTTCATTTTACAAAAAAAAAAAACAATCAATAAGTCCCGATAAACTACTATTTTGTAGTTTGTCTAACGGGAGCTTGTTATTCAAAACTCTAAATTTACAGTTAAGGTTATATAAAATAAAATCATGTAACAAACTTAAAGCATAATTACAATCTTCAAAATAAAATGTCTAAATATTGTTATGTAGTTAATACCCAAGAAATACAAAAAAATATTTCAGACCTAGTTTTGAAAAATTATTTGTATTTCGTAAATAATGCAAGGCGTATAAAATAAATGTGGTTTAAACAAAGTTTTAGTGTTTCATTTCATTTTAAGTATCTTTCTATTCAGATGTGTTTAACAAACACGGCTAAAGTCATTTCAAGCAACACCTGTCCCATAGGTCACCCCGATTGGTTCGCTACGGCAGGTGACTTAGCAGTGATGCCCGGTTTCATGGGGTGAGATTTGTTCAGGTCTTGGCGGCGGATGGGTCTACTTGCCAACTTCGTTGCGGGCCGGATAGGGAGAGACCGGTATGGGAAGACCCTATGACCTGTCTAGCCGGACTCTTGATACATCGCCTTGAATTGCAGTGGGAGGGATGGATTCATACTTCTTTCAAACATGGATACATTGACCCCCAAATTCCTACCCAACCCTCAAACCATTTCTTTCCCAGAACTTCCTCTCCTTCCTTTCCTTCAAAAAACCTTCCACACGGCATCACCTAAGATGACATAGACCCTAAGGGCAATATTTTCCTCGGGGGCTCTTCTGTGATCATTTTGAATGGTGATATTTCATGTGAGCGGAAGTACCACTTCTGTTTGTGCAATGTTTTGCGACGGGTTATATAGAAGGGACTATTGGGAGGGATTTTATTGATGTTTTCAAAAGTTAATTTTAGCAATTAAAAGGTCTACTGCTCAGCAGTGCTTCTAGAAATCAGATAAAGTTCCAATACATCTTACATAAAATCTCTACACAAAAGTTTACAAATCACTACCTCAAGTATCCATTTAATTATTTACCAATTGTATGATTTCTCTCTGCAACCCTTCGCTGCAGAACTTCTTGGAGCCCAGTGGCGATTTCGATTATCGAATAATTAGTTGTATTTCATTAAATAGTTTTGTTGAGGAATTGCTGTAACTACCCTCAAATACAGCGGTTTCATGTCTGGGTAGAACAAGTACATGGTATTTTTGATATACTCGTATACGAGATGGCACCTGCCCCGGCCCCGGAAATTGCAATACAAATTGAAGAAACAGGAATGCCGATAGTTGATCTACATGAGTTCCGTTTTACAAAAGATCGACTCGATATCCAGTCGGAATTGTATTGTTTGTCCATTCCGTGGAAAATCTATTGTTACTTCGTTAAGTTTCCGTATTGAAAGTGTGATTGGTCTGGTAATTGCCGAGGATAGGGCGCCGACCGCGTGCTGCATGGCCAGTTCTTTCGGTGTTATTTTTTTTATTTTTATTATTTTTGGACATTACGACAAATATTTTCGACAATATTTGAAAATCTCCTGCTACCACTATTACACTACGCTGAAAATGTTGCTTGTTTCGTGATGGAGGACTTAGCCAGCCGAAGAATTGAACTCACGATGGCAGGGTGAGAATCGAACCGATGACAACTCGGCCATTGACAAGTATAGTACAATAATAAGTTAGTACCAGTAAGTAATCATGTGTGTATTAATCGTAAACAATACTAAAGATGATATCGCATTCAACATGCAAGAAGTGAAAGGTTGGTGCAGTTTTAAAACTATTTTGTGACAAGGATTAAAAGATAGTCGCTAAGCTCATTGAAAATTTCAACGGTCAATGCACCATCGTTAACCAGTTGAGCCGCTCTGCTGATTGGCGTGTTCGCGTAACGAGAAGTTCTCGCTTTCGGAGCATAAAATAGTACATGGGATCTCCCACGAGTATTCTTGTTAGGAATGCAGAAGTTTACCTCTTTCAACGTGGGTGGAAATTAAATGAAAGAAATTAACTTTTTTAAATGTTTACTTAAAATATGATGTCCTTTTTTGCACATTAAAAGTACGAATCGCGCCCAATGTAGCGCAATTCGTACCGTCCTTGCTTGACGTTTGTTCCAGCGTGTGAAAACTATTTTTACGGTGCCTACATTATGTATGTAGTTATTGTGTTTGTCCCGTTACAGTAACATGGTCCCTGTGATGAGATGATTGTCCCTAACAGCCGGTGGTGATGTATGGGTCCACCGGCACCTATTATTTATCTTCTGTATACTCTCCATACAACATACGAGTACATCCATCCATCAGTAGGTATTGTCATAATTGAATCTCCGGCCGCTACGGCATACGCTTCACACCTAGAGCATACCTAAACGTGTTTTGTTTGGTGATGTCAAAATTGTGTACCATCGCCTGCAGTAGCAGTTACATTGTGGATTGAGTTAAAATAGATTAGATTAACTTAAACAAGTGCTATATTTTAACTGGACTTATTTTTACTGACTTTTAGTGATGAATCAATAAAAAAGTGTCTTGGGCATGTTCGTTTGTCAGACTCAGTTTTACAGAATTCACGAACACAGAAAACATTGTGTTGCATAGTAGCCATTTTACTCACAACTGACGCGAAATTGCTGCTTGGCGGCGTTTGCGCAATTATAAGCGATCTAGCAGCGGGATTCGAAACTTAAAGACTTCCCCTTTTAATTGCTAAATTCACATATAACGTATAATTTTTGAAATTTAGCAGTACGAATTTGTGTTCATCATTTTGAATAACTTGAATCTAAATTTTAAATTTCCGTAAATTTTAAGTTTTTAACAAGCTCCCGCTAGACAAACTACAAAGAAGTAGTTTATCGGGACTTTTATTGTCGGCGTTGTATTTTTTTCTTTTGTAAAATTAAATAAAATTTACTAAATAAATTTAAATTCTATACGAATGAAGTAAGGAATGTGTGCCAAGACGAGAGTTGTGTTGCGGATCATCCTTATTCCGAATAAAACGAATAATCGTATTCTTAATAATCAATTAATTTTGTCCAATAGTTCAATATTATGTATATTTTCCGTAAACTCATTTAATTTCCCTTTACTCCTTAAACACCCTTTTAGTTGACGTTTTGTCTCTTTCGGCATAATATGATAACAAATTCTTGTACATATTGTCTGTCTCTTTCTCTCTTAATTGTTTAAATTTTTTCGTGATATCACACGAGTCTCAGCTTCTACCAACCGTCTGGAGCCAGTGAGACTATGGCATCCCCAATATGATTGTGAGGCTGAAGGTATTGAGGTGATAGGGAAGAGGAAGGTGGGGAAGTACCTGGCTATTCCGATCTGATCATCAAACACGGCTAGAGCCATTTCAAGCAACGTTTCGATTGTGAATGGTGATTATTCACCAAGGCGATACTGACAGTATCTACTACTCTGGAATCACGACCTCCAGATTCGTGGCTAATGATCGTAACCACTCAAATGCGAAGACCGTCAAAGATCGACTCTGTTATAATTTAAATGTAATTTATTGCTATCTCACACTTCCTTCATTCTATTTTTTGTATATTGTACTAGCTGATGTGTACTCGGCCTTGCTCAGGTTTATATAAAGTTAGGTTGTTGTGAATTTTTGCTTGTCATTAGGGTCCAATATTGGTTTGACAGCGAAAGTAACTATCTCCAAATAAAGAAACATTCATTTGAATATTTTATTACATTCCAAACGTTTATTTTTTTCAAAATATATCTAAATCATAAAGTTCTTAGGTAGGTACCTACTCGTGTTTTCCATTTTCAAAATATTCTACCCAAAAAACCTTCTTCTTTTGATTATGTAATCTGTGGCTAACCAGAGTGTTACATCTATAAGCTAACCTAAATAAAACATTGCGGCTTCAGTGTTTTTAATACTAATTTTAAAACGTTATAGCAACAGTTTTACATATTGGATTTCATTCAAACTACTTTCTAAACCTTTCCAGCACTAATAGGAACAAACTGTGCTATTTTAAACGAAACCGGTCAAGTGATTTTCGAGAACATCGAGGAAAAAGAAACAAATAAACTTACATTGATTTTTATATATATAGATATACACTTTATACATTTTTTGTTTAATTTAATTTTTGAACCTGATGAAGCGTTAGTTTCCGCGAAACCGGTCGATCGTAAAATAAAACAAATTTATTGTATATTTTAATATACGCTTTGATTTTCTTTTTGCAATTGCTGGTTATTTTATTGATTATGCATACCAGATAAATGTTTGCCCTTTAACGGATTCTCGTGTCTGCGGCACATTCGTCAGCGGACAGGTGTTCAAAGGTGTTGAATTTCTTTCCGGTTGGGCGAGGCCGGGCAGGATGCTCAATAGCATTAGATATATTTTGGTTTGGTAAGGTTACCGCCATAGAGAAACCTTCTGCACGCGATAGTTTGCCACTTGTTAAGTGCTTTTTCGTGTTGGTAGTAGTAGTCGTGAATTGGTATTGCGAATTTGGATCTTGTTTTTTATTGGCTCTCTAACTAATATGGGACAAGTGGGATTAATATTTGTAATGGCCCTCTCCTATCGGAGGTTTGCTATTTATCATCAGAGCTATCTTCGTTTTGCAGAATCTCCTGCCAGTCACTGTGTTTTTTTTTATTTTTTTTATACGGTACCACACAAGAGTCCCAGCTGCTCCCGACCGTCCGGAGCCAGTGAGACTGGCATCCCCAATTGGGGTATGTTGTGAGGCTGAAGGTATTGAGGAAGGGAAGGCGATGAGAAAAGGAAGGTGGGGAAATACCTGGTTATTCAGATCTGGCCACCAAACACGGATTAAGCCATTTCAAGCAATCGTTTCTATTCTGAATCGTGGTCATTCATTTTAAATATTATGTATGTTTGTTTCTAAAAACTGCACTGCAGGTTCTGCATGTGATCCCACAACGAGTTTCTTAACTCTTGGGAATACAATGCATAGTATATTGTATACTTTTTATAAAAAATAAAATAAGACCACAAAAAGATTTTCGAAACTATCCGGTTATAGCATCCACCCCCTGTTCTCGCATTCCATTTTATTATTTATAGAAAGTAAAGGTTGGGTTTGTTCAACGTGATCTCACCCCAATTGTAAACCTCCCTTTACGACACGATAAGGGAAACTCGGTTGCTTAATGAACTAGATATAAGATACTGGAGGAGGATTTAAAAATAGAACGGAGTAGAAAAACTATCCACACGTAGGTGGCGCCACGTGACGTTATTCTAGAAACAAAAGCAATCAGTAATTAATCAGAATAAGCCGTGGAGATATTAAATAAGGAGGCCTCCGTGGTTGAGTGTTTACGATCCTTGCCTACGAATCCGGACGTTCAAGTAAATTTTATTAAGAATTACTTTTAGTGTATTTGCGGCACATTCCACAGTGGTAGATACTGTCAGTATCGCCCCGATGAAAGACCACCTTTCAGAATCGAAACGTTGCTTAAAATCGCTTCAGCCGTCTTTGGTGACCAGATCTAAATGTCCAGGCATTTTCCTCCACCTTCCTCTCCGCCCATCTCCTTCCATTCCTCAGTACCTTCAGCCTCACAACATACCCTATTTGGAGTTGCCATAGTCTCACTCTAGCTCCTGACTTTTGGGAGCAATTGGGACTCTTGTGTGGTATCACATAAAAAAAAATTGAAAGGGTCTTGTAAATCTGTTTGTTACGTCCGTTTTAAAGGAACCACTCGAGTCACCGCGTAGTGCCATGTTTACGACCCATCTAAAGCCATTGCGAGTCACGTTGTGCTATATCTGTCACCAAATGTCACGCTCTCATGAAAAGTCGTTCTATCTCCTTTTCCATTACGATCAGGCATAAATGTACCGTCCTAAAATGGTAACTTCCCAGGTGTATAGTAAAACGTGTTTTACTCTAAAACGTTTTTCTGAATTGAATAAATAAATAAATAAAAAAAATTAAAAATATGTATATATTTTATCATTGTAGAAAATAATATTAACATAACCCAAATGAAACATGAAAACGGAAAAAAACGACAGATTTCAGTCGCATCTGGGACTCGAACCCAGGTCCTCTGCCTATCCGGGGCAACCGCTAAACAATTTATGTCATCTTCATCCATATCATATCTCAAATTCAAGATTTGTAAATATTATTCTCTTTTTTTAATCCCATATATATAATTATTTTTTTAAACTTTTTTTTCAATATATTTAATTTTCTATTAACATAATAACAAATTACCAGGCATAATAATACAATTCAGGGTATTTTTCATATTCCTCCTCACTGGGTGGGGGTTCCTGTGCTGGGGCGGACTGGGTTTTATTCAAATTCTGATTGTTTTAGGCTCCTACGACGTTATTTTTAAAATGCTGACTAACTCCTCTTCTTTGATTTCTTTGATCCAGGTTTTCATTTGCATATCTCGTTTTTATTATTGCTGGTGGAATTGAATTACATAGCTTAGTGGAGAGATATTTATAATTCCTTTGTCCAAAGACGGCCTCCATGGTCGAGGGGTAAGGCTCTCGACTAGAAATCCGAAGGTCGCATGTTCAAATCCCGGCGTGCGCAAGTAAATTTTATTTAATTAATTAGTGCTGTTTCATGATTAAATAATATAGCCAGGTATTTCTCCACCTTCTTCTTCCCCTGCCCCCCACAATACCTTCTGCCTCACAATATTCCCCAATTGGGGATGCCATATTCTCAGTGGCTTCAGACGGTTGGGAGCAGTTGGGACTCTTGTGCTTTATTCATGTAAAAAAAGGCAGTTTTAAATTTAGGTATGTTCTAAATGTCATTCTGTTTAGCTGTTGTGTTGTGAAAATTTAGTTTCTTTGATTTTTACTGTTGATTTTCTTAATTGCTTGGTATAAACATTCTTAGCACAGATATTTTGGATGTTAGGGACTGCAAAAGACTTGAAGATTTCTCTTGGCGTTCTTATGGGGGCTTTAACCCCTTTAATATGTAAAAAACATTGTTTTTTTTTCATTAGATTTCGCAATAACAATACGTGTTTACAATATACCAACTTATATGGGAGAGACGACAATACCCGAACACATCCTTAAGCTTCGGTTGACCTCGCAATACTAAACTAAACTAGATGATACAGGAACAAAATTGACGGATACGAATGTTTTGTGGGTTTCGGGTATAGTCTTTTTTACCTGAACATACGGGATGCGGCTTGTTGCGTTAGGTCGTTATTATAGCGGCCGTATCACGTACGTTCGTATGGGTAGGGCAGTCAAGGATGGGCTTCATAATAACCTTTTGAGTTTTAAAAATGAATTATAATTATAATAATTGCATGATTTGTATAGCGCCGTTTTTGTGAAAAATCACCGCATGGGTGCTGTACATTACTTGCTAGGGTTTATCTTAATATTATGTACACACAGATACAGAAACATACTTACCTGCACCTGCAGGTCTCTCCAGATTAACACATTAAATTATAAAGTTTTTGCTTGAGAAGATATGATTTTGCGCGCACAGCACTCAATATTAGAAAACACTGCACATTGCATGATATTGCAGTTACTGTTTAAGTCCTATTTGTCATTGATATTTATTTGAGGGTTATTTTCAAAAGAGAAGTAAGTATTTATATGAAATTTTCTATAATAAGTATTTACATTTTCAAATATTTATAGGTATTTACAATGTCGCGGGCTATGAAAAGTTTCAAATTTATCTGTTAATGACTTTAGGTAGGTAGTACTAACGGCTATCTTCGCTATATAAATTGGGCACGTTGTTTCGTGTGATTTGTGGTTGCCGATCCCCATCCTAATATACGAGTACTATATGCGAGGTGGCAGTGGCTTCTTACTTAACTCTTTTAACCGTTTTAGTGCTGTACTGATTTTGTAAGTAGGTGCGTAAACAGCTATTAGTAAATTATTAGTGTTATTAGTAAATAAATATGATGTTAACTAAAAATGCAATAACTTGGGCAAATGTCAACCAAACTTAATTATTCTTTTTTATATTGAACGTAAAAAGAATTGTATCCCATGTATCTAATAAAAAAATGAAAACTGCTAAATTTAGGTATGTATAGAGAAAAAAAAAATTAAATTATGTCACTTCACAATTGTGTTTTCCCGTGCAAAGGTCATGAGGAAGACATGGCACGATCAAGTTAATCAAATACTTGGGGGGGAGTGGGGCCACGTCAGAAGTCGGAATAACAGAAAATAATGTATGAAACTATGTATAAATGTGAATGAAGCAAGAAGTGTTTGCCAAGATCGAGTTGTTTGGCGGTCCGTCCTTTCTACCTATCCTTGCGGGGAAACGGCGTGATGGTTAGTTAGTTAGTTCCTTGTAATTCCATTTATGTGAGTGTCCCTCCGAAGATTATCGTCTATTTCTCTATCAATATATTTAATCATTTATGTATGTCTTATAACTGGGCAACAACAATGTGAAAAATTGCTTTGGCATTCGTGTAATTTTAGATTGTATTCTTTCCCCTGTTATGACAAAGTAAAGTGCTTTGTTTTACTCAGTTTTACATATATATATATACGAGGTGTGTTCAAAAGAAAAAGTCAATTTCGAACTTTTTCGAAAAGTATTTATTTATTCATCAATATCCATTTTCTCCCCTTCAAAGTAATCCCCCTCAGATATAATGCACTTATGCCAACGCTTCTTCCAATCCTCGAAGCACTTCTGGAATCCGCTTTTCTGTATGTCCATCAGCTCGTTCTCGATTCTGACATTTTCTCATCAATTGTGGCAAAACGCTTTCCTTTCATTGGTCTCTTCAGTTTCAGGAATAGGAAAAAGTCGCAGGGAGCCAAATCTGGTGAATACGGTGGTTGAGGCATGATTACGGTGTTGTTTTTGGCTAAATAATCACGAATAGGCATTGATGTGTGAGCTGGTGCATTATCGCGATGCAAAATCCATGATTTGTTTTTCCACAATTCCGATCGTTTGAGCAGTATTGCTTCACGCAAACGTTGCATAACTTTCTTGTACTGTTCCTTATTAACCGTACGACCTGTTGGCAAGAACTCATGATGCACCACGGCATTTTAATCGAAGAAAACAGTGAGCAAAACCTTCACATTTGATCGAACTTGGCGTGCTTTTTTCGGTCTTGGCTCTTCTGGCCGCTTCTATTGGGATGATTGGGCCTTGTTTTTTGACGTCATAACCATATGCCCACGTTTCATCACCAGTTATGGTCCTTTTGAGCAAATGTGGATCGTCGTTGACGTCATTCAACAACTCCTGAGCGATACTAATGCGACGTTGCTTTTGCTCAAAATTTAGCAATTTCGGAACAAACCTCGCTGCTGCCACACGTTGCATGCCCAAAACATTCGAGAAAATTCCATGGCATGAGCCGATTGATATGCCAACATCCTCTGCAATTTCCCTAATAGTGATTCGACGATTTTCCAAAACCATTTTCTTGACTGTTTCGATGTTTTCTTCGTTTGTTGACGTGGTTGCAACTCCAGGACGCTCATCGTCATTAACATCTTCTCGGCCTTCTGTAAAGCGCTTGTACCACTTATAAACACTTTTTTGAGACAAAGTAGACTCGCCGAATGCCAGTCAACATTTTAAGTGCGTTGGAGCACTTTATTCCATTTTTAACGCAAAATTTCATACATATTCTTTGATCCATTTTTTTTCAAAAGTAAAAAATCGAAGAACACACAAAAACATGCTTAACCTTTCCAGTTGTCAAAAACAAACCACTAATCCAAAATGGCGGATAATGCTAACATATGATAAACATATGTTTACCAACATAACAACAAAAAAAAGATAATCGAATGTACACAGCCCGCGAAAATTCAAAATCAACCTTTTCTTTTGAACACACCTCATATGTTATGGTTGGAATTTTCACGGGTTTAAGATGTAAAATAATTTTCTCGGTTTACCTGCATAATGTAATCCTTAGAAGGACCTTTTAACTCCTAACGTTTCGGACAAATCACACTGTCCATCTTCAGAGGCCTTATGTCTTTAGTTTTATTTTGAGTTTTATTTTGAACTGATCGCTTGCGCGTGTCCGTTCAATATAGAAATCATAACCTAAGTGATCTTAGGTTAGAGAAATTTTTTTCTACATATCGATATATACAAAAATGAATGTTTGTCTTTCTGCCTGTCCTCGATTTTCTCGAAAATTACTCTACCGGTTTCCCTGAAAATGGCGAAGTTTGTTCCAATTAGTTAGGTTTGGAGAGTAGTTTGCATGAAATCCAATATGTAAAACAGTTGCTATAACGTTTTAAAATTAGTATGAAAACATTGAACCTACCATTCTGTATTGGGGTTAGCCACAGAATACATATTCAAAAGAAGAAGGTTTGTTTGGGTAGAATATTTTTAAAATTGAAAACGCAACTAGGTATCTACTTAAGAATTTTATTAGTTAGATGTTTTTAATAAATAAATGTTTGGTAAGAAATACAATTTCCAAATGAATGTTTCTTTGTTCAGAGATATTAATAGTCGTCACAAGGCATTACTTTCGCTGTCAAACCAATTATGGCACCCAAACGACGAGCAAGAATTTACAACTTCTTAACACTAATAAATTTTTTTTTTTAAATAAACCAAGTCCGGGTACACATTACTAGCTGATGTGTTACATGTAGATGTATAACAATTCAAACAGTGTGAGGGTGGTGCGGTTCGTTTGATTGTTGGTAATTAAAGGAACCATCACAGCCGCAATCATTAGAGTTCAACAGACGGTCTGACCCAATCACTTCCAGGAATACTAATGGAGTTTCTTGAACAGTTCTCATTCGGCGAATAACATTCCTTAAAATTATCGATACCTGCGTAGTTTTAACAAGAGAAAAACTCAATATTAAACATTATCAGTGTGTTATTTATCGCGTAATAATGCATCGGCTATTGGGAGGTTGAAGGAACCAAAGCGGCACACCTGTTCTAAGTTCGGTGATCGTGCTTTCGGAGTGTCGGGACCTAAAGCCTGGAAAGAACTGCCGCGTGACTTAAGAATTATCAAAGACTCGACAGAATTCAGAGCTAAACTTAAAACTCATCTTTTCAGACAATCATATACATAAATGGAAGAAATGCTACCCGGTCAGTGCCTACCTAAAGTCACTTATAGAATGAGCAAAAGTTTTTAAAAATCGGTGCGCAATTGCGTCCACAGCCCGCAACACCGTAATAAATACCTAAATGTGTAAAATAATCTTAATATCTATCAAAAAACTTAAGCTTTTTACGGTCATTTTATAAATATTCTCCAGTCCTAAATATTATAAACATTTCAAATAAATACCAACTCTTCCTGTGCCACCAATCTTCTAATAAATGTAATATCAATAGCAAAGGAGGATAAAATAGCAACTATAAAAATCATATCTTCTCTCAGCTTAAATTTTCTAATAAAGCTGTGTTCATCTGAAGCGACCTGCCAGCTGTAGGTAAGTATGTTTTTCTGTATCGGTTTGTGCATAATTGGATATAGAATAGGAAGTAATATTGGTACAGCTCCCTTGAGGTGATTTTTCACATATACGCAAATACCGATGTTTTTAAAGAATGTCATTCGATGAATGACAGCTGTTATCCGAGAGGACCGGAATTGCAGTTAAGCGATTCAATGAGAATTAATGCAAAACCATTTGTTTTGGTCGCAAAATATGATGGCCTATAAATATCATAGAATATTTAATTAAATACTGCAAGTAGAACACACCTTGGCCTTTGTTTTAACCGCACTTTTTTTTAGTTAGTCTTTTTATAACCTAGAAAAAATTATATCTAAAAAAAATGTTTAGTATGCAAAATCTCCTGAAATTATTACAAAATTATGCCTGAGCTTTAATTTCAACCTTTTCATAATTTCTGAGCCCAAGGATAAGGACAATGTCTAAATCCTTTAAAAGAACCAGAATAGGCGTCCTGGAGGCATTGTCAAAGTCTAATAAAACAGTATTGTAAGCTGGTAAAAAGGGCAGGGTGATGCTGAGAATATTCCCCTCTGCATATTATTTATGAACGAGATAATATATTCTGTTGCCAAAATTAAACTTCTTACATAAGTTGTTTTTAATTCGAGAACTCGGGGGATGAGAGGGTGCGAAGTTTAAATTAAATTTGGAAAAAGGTTTCAACTTGAAAAACATTTCCCGGCATTGAAAAACAAACTTCCCCGAAGTCTGCTTTTATGTTTTAGGGTTAGTTTTAACTTTTTTTTATAATTGAGTGGTTGCCTCGTAGCAAAGAAGTTAAATTAGATTTTTTATTCTTTTGTACCTAAACCTACTCAGATTTATGGTAATTTTATGTGGACATGTGCGGTTTAACAGAATATTGTAGGCGTTTAGTCCATCGGAACTAAACATGATCATTACTATGGCAACACCGAGGTTTTAAACGTTTTTTGTCAAAAATATTTCTATCATAAATTTTTTATGTATTTTTATTATTATTTTTAATAAATACATTTTAATTTAATTTACAATACTACACACCTCTTTTAATCAATGCTTGTGTTGAGAAGCTGAGTGTACATATTACGTTTGCATGATAATGTTTCCTATGAAAATTATACTTGAAAAATGTTGATTTTTTTATTTGAGTACCGCACAAGAGTCCCAACTGCTCCCAACGAGCGAGTATGAAGCCTGGTATATTGAAGAGGGAAGGAGATGGTCTGCTGCTCATGAGTATTTTATGTCATAGTTTTAATTTGCATATGTATCTATAATAACAGATATACTATGTAGTAAATCTGTTATTTTACAGTTATATGGTATTAGGTTAGTTAGTATAAAGCGCACTTGAGGTGAACCTTCACACAACTGCGCCATGGAAATTTGCTCCTATTATTATTATGGGAAATTGGAAGGTGGGGAAGTATCCAGTTATTCAGATCTGGTACCAAATACGGTTAAAGCGATCTCAAGCAACGTTTCTTTTCAGAATTCGAAAATATACTACATATTTTTTTCAATGAATAAATTGTGATATAACACAATTTAATCAAATTAAACTCATTTGCGCAAGCCGGGATTTGAACCCGCGACCTCCGGATTCGTAACCAAGGATCATAACTACTCAACCACGGAGACGGTTATATTATTACAGAGTTGGTGGTTTATATAATGGAAAAAAGAGGGTGGATAGTTGCGAGTTTTAAATTACAAATAGTTTTAATAAAATTAAGATAAATTAGAGGTCTATTAAGTAGAATGCGGCGTAGGTAATTTACCGTTAGTTATTGATTTAAAACTTGTCCCAGATGCGACGGAAATCTTTTTATTTTCTGTCCTTTTTTCCGGTTTCGTCTTTCATTTAGGTTATGTTAATATTATTTTATTCAATGATTAATAATAATTGGGTTACTTCTATAGCGCCGTTTTCGTGGGAAAATCACCTCAAGGGCGCTTTGCAATTAATTTATATAACATGTCACTTGACGTACAACCAATACCTTACAGCTAAAATTTATTACTAATTTCTTATAAGTAAGATTTATAACTATTGACTTGCAACTAAGACTTATAATTAGTAACTTACATCTATGGCTTATATCTAGTGACTTACAATTCAGGCTTAAGTAGGTATAACTAGAATAATAATAATATCTTTATTGTAATTAAATTGAACTATAACTAAAAGACATGTATAATATAATAATGTAAGTGTACAGTGGTTTATAAAGTAAAATAGAAAATAATATAATAACAGTTATAGTTGAAGTTTCACATAACCCGCCTCACTAGGCACCTGGCTAGCCTGTGTTGAGGCAGTCATTTTGCAAATTATTTTATAGTTTTAAAATACCTATGAATATGTACTTACATTAAGATATGCTTCGTAAATCGTTGGATCAATAATTTCGATTTTGGGTGAATGCCCCGGTAAATGCCCTATCATTACTTTTAAATTTTTTGATGCTAACTGGAAGAATGTTAAAAATTCTTATGGCAAAGTACCTAAAATTCCGTTTTGCAAAATTAGTATGAATTACACTAATTTGGAGTAAATCTTTGTTGGTATTTCTAGTAATACGAGTGTTTAGTCTTTTTTCATAGTATTTGCTTTTGTTTGAATAAAGATGAGAATATAAACCTAACACATATAAACCTAGTACATATTAAAAACCTAGTACATATTAAAAACTAATACATATTTACGACCGAGTGCATATTTTATACACAATACTGCAAAATGACTTAAAACTAGAGTCTTACAACTAACATACCTATTTATAATATTATAAATACCTGTTATGGTTATTGCTCGTGCTGTCTGTGGTAAAGCATACAAAAGTAGAAGTGTTCTTTGCAAAAAAATTACCATGTCTGTGGTAATTAAAAGAAAATATCGTAAATCAATCAGTTCGCTTTTTTACTACTGTCTGCTTATACTGATAAAAATAAAAAACTATGTGCACGGAACTCTCGACGGCGAGTCCATAGTTGTTACATTATTCTCAAGTACACATAGACAGGCAGTAGGTATTGGTACTACCAAACAACTTCAGACCGCGCAGAGCAGAACAGAACAGTACAGGCACAGCACAGACATGAGTATTCACATTACACCTTGCAGGACAGTACAGACAGATTGACGCGAGTACGGCTGTCAGCTGAACTGTCGACTGAGCGTTACCGTCCGCCACAACGTTATTTATTATTATTTTATCACCTAAATTCCCCGACCAATTCAATCAATTTATCGTTATCCGTTCTCCATGTTTTTTGAATGAGCAATATCTGCGACTATGACGCCAACCGACGAAGGTGGAGGAGCTTAGTATGTGTTCATATTATTACTTCAATGTTGAAATTGAACAAACCATAAACATTTCTACATTAGGAAAGCGTATCAAAGACTTTGATCTTATTTCCATTTTTTAAATAATTAGGTGTATTATTGATTCTCCTTCTTTATTGCAACTCATTCAGTTCAACATTCCTTGACGTAGACTCAGAAACAATGAATTGCCTTTCCTCAATAAACACTCTACTTATTATGGGTACCATTCTCCACTGTCCAGAATGTCAAGATTTGTTAACTCAAGCCAGGGCCTTGAAATTTTTGTTACCAGTCTGAATGACTTTTGTAGAGCTTTACGAAATTAGAACTCGAAGATTGTCATTTAGAATATCTAAAATCATAGACCACGTTTTCAGGCTTTGACTTGAATGTTCTCTCAGATGTATACTTTTCTCCTCTTTTTGTCATTGCTTCATTCTTGTATTATGTATGTGCTGTTTTTTTATGTAGCTTTTGTTTATTTTATTTCGTGTTATGTATTTTGTATAATTGGAAATTGGTCCGTAAATAAAAAAATAACAATACTGACTGCGCAAGCGCAGACGTCACGAGCGGCCACCAGCACGTCAAAATATTCTTGCCGACAATCTCAGCTGGCGCAGATTCGTTTCGCTAACGTACACCCTATTATGAATGTGGTCACAGATAATGTCCGCGACTAATGTTGTGATGTCTGTACTGCACTGCGCGGTGCTGGTAGATATGAATGGATCTTTATCTGTCTGTACCTCGTTAGAGTCAACCACTGTAGCCGCTATTATAGCGAGTTAACCACCGTCAGTCGCCCTTGAGGAGTGCAAAATCGTTCAGCCAATCTGGCCGGCCATTAGTAATTTGCTAACGGTGGCAACTAGGCTGGCACTTGAAGACCATCTCGACATCTGTACTAAACCAGTGCTCATCCCGTCTATGATGTAACCAGGTGCCGTACTTTAATTTTTGTTCCACATGTAAGAGCTATTTTATAAGATGGGCGGGGCAATAATCTTCTTCTCTATTATATGAAAATGTATGTTCCGGGCGGGCGGTGTTTGTTTGTTTTCTATACAAATTTACAGTTTTATTACGAGCTTGATGAAATTTTGCACACTTGACATTAAACAAAAGGAAGGTCACTGTCTGCATGAGATTTCGATAAACCACGCCCTTTCCCAGTCCTTAAAGCTGAATTTTTATACTTTTTTTTTTATATAATTTAACACCTTTGACAGGGGGTAGGGGTAGGGGCAGGGGCAGGGGCAGGGGCAGGGGCAGGGGCAGGGGCAGGGGCAGGGGCAGGGGCAGGGGCAGGGGCAGGGGCAGGGGCAAGCGTAGGCGTAGGAGTAGGGGTAGGCGTAGGCGTAGGGGTGGGCATAGGAGTAACACATCACAACCTCTGAACTTTACTAACCATTCTATTGAGCTATTGAGTCCTTATTATTTTATCATACAAAATGGATATTTTCCTCTCCGGTTTATATATTTAAAAAAAACTGCAATTAAAACTCGAACACATTCCAAAAAATAAAGGTTTTTTTTATCAATGCTTATTAATTCTCTCTCTAATTATCATTTCATACCCTTGCCAAATTTGATGTTTAAATACATCCGGAAAATCTCATTCAAAAGAATAGTATAATAGGATGGCCATGGATCGGCAAAACTAGAAAATTTGACAATTGACCTGGTTTTAGAAGGCATTTGTATATTTCCAGGTTATTTGTAACCTGGTAATGGTCTTAAAGAATATACGGGTATACGAGGTTTGTTCAAAAGAAAAGGTGAATTTCGAATTTTTTCGAAAAGTATTTATTTATTCATCAATATCCATTTTCTCCCCTTCAAAGTAATCCCCTTCAGATATAATGCACTTATGCCAGCGCTTCTTCCAATCCTCGAAGCACTTCTGGAATGCGCTTTTCGTTATGGCCATCAGCTCGTTCTTCGATTCTGACTTTATCTCATCAATTGTGGCAAAACGCTTTCCTTTCATTGGTCTCTTCAGTTTCGGGAATAGGAAAAAGTCGCAGGGAGCCAAATCTGGTGAATACGGTGGTTGAGGCATGATTACGCTGTTGTTTTTGGCCAAATAATCACGAACAAGCATTGATGTGTGAGCTGGTGCATTATCGTGATGCAAAATCCATGATATGTTTTTCCACAATTCCGATCGTTTGAGCCGTATTGCTTCACGCAAACGTTGCATAACTTCCTTGTAGTGTTCCTTATTAACCGTACGACCTGTTGGCAAGAACTCATGACGCACCATGCCATTGATGCACTTCGCTGCCACACGTTTCATGCCCAAAACATCCGAGAAAATTGCATGGCATGAGCCGATTGATATGCCAACATCCTCTGCAACTTCCCTAATAGTGATTCGACGATTTTTCAAAACCATTTTCTTCACTGTTTCGATGTTTTCTTCTTTGTTGACGTGGTTGCAACTCCAGGACGCTCATCGTCATTAACATCTTAGAGACAAAGTAGACTCGCCGAATGCCAGTCAACATTTTAAGTGCGTTGGAGCACTTTATTCCATTTTTAACGCAGAATTTAATACATATTCTTTAATCAATTTTTTTCAAAAGTAAAAAAATCGAATAACACAAAAAAACGTGACTAACCTTTCCATTTGTCAAAAACAAACCACTAATCCAAAATGGCTGATAATGCTAACGTATGATAAACATATGTGTACCAACATAACAAATAAAATATTCGATAATCGAATGTACACAGCACGCGAAAATTCAAAATTCACTTTTTCATTTGAACACACCTCGTATTATATCGGTGGCCTCTCTCCAGGGCGATACTGAAGGCATGTTTCTCTTACCAACGATATTTGTTTGTCTAACAGAGTGTTTTCTTTATATTTAATAATATGTTTGTTACTCTTTGCAAAGTCAGCAACCCTCATACGTCTTCATTTCGACACAAATGAAGAAAACTATTATTTGTATTTTTTTAACATTCCCTTCTGTTATTCCGACTTCTGACATGTCCCAACTCAAGTATTTAATAATACTTATAATAATAATTGGATGATTTGTATAGCGCCGTTTTTGTGAAAAATCACCTCAAGGGCGGTTGATTCACTTGATCGTGCCATGTCTTCCCCGGTCGTCCCCGGCTTCTTCCATTCTCATTCGCGTCATATATTCTCCTTAAACTCCTTTCTTCGTTCATTCGCTTTACATGCCCAAACCATCTAAGCGTCCCTTTCTTAATCTTGCTCACTACGCTTACATCAGCCTTGCATTCTTTACGAATCTCAACATTTTTCACATGATCATACATGGTTTTACCACACATTCGTCTCAGAGATCAAGATGGCGGTGACAAGAAACGTCAAATTTCAAACGTATTTTCTCGAGAAATGAAGCAGGATCCGTTTATTAAATTCACACACACCGCGTAAAATGCTATGAAAATAACCTACCATATTTACAATATTAAAAAATATATATGCTTTTGAGGATAACGACTTTGCGAGTAGTAATCCCAATTAAACAATAATTCCTTAATTCATAGTTAATATTGAAAATAAATTAAAATAATTGTATACATTAAAGTCCGCCAATGCTGGAATGATCCACCCTGATGCACTTCATATTCCTATTATAATCTATACCTAACTCCAGGTAGTAGATAGCAATAAGTTGGCCGTCTTCCATATTGCACTGAGCGTTACCGTATACAGGTACAGGTATACCTCCAGTTAGCTCCATCCTCCCGATAACAAGTCGGGAGTTTAGCGGGAATAGCTAGCGAACCGCGTTTTACATACGGGGGGTATTAGTCACTACCTTATCTTGCTCTTATCTGTTACTCTACCGGCTTCTCCAGAACTAATGATATTATTAATTCGGCTTTTGCTAACCCGAATATCAGAGCCAGCATTTTAGTTGCTTTTTAAATCTCCTCATTCCGAATTTCTACTTGTATATTACAAACTTCCCTTTAAAACTTGTTTAAATGCACTTAAAAAATTATAGACTATTCTCTAGTTGAAAAAGTTATTATATGAAATTACTTCGATGGAAAAATAGTTCGGTTATTTAACATGTTATATATATGGATATGAAAAAATTCACGGTGTTTCTTTAAATGCTGCGATTTTGTTTTGTTTTGTTTTTTTCTTCTACAAAATAGAAGAACAAGAGTACATGATAATAAAAATGCAACAATAAGGCACTTACAAATAATATCAGAAACAAATCAAAAAAACGTATTTTTTTGACAATCCTACATATGTTTTACAAATCATTAAAAAAAATTTAAAATGTTTTTAAAATTGGAAAAAATAATTGAAATCTTTTTCGGTATGTTTTTTCATAATCAACTTAACCGTTTTTTTAAGTTACTGTTTATGAAGAAATGAAACTACATCCTATTTTTTTTTAATTTCCTTTCGCTGTTCTAAACAAAAACCTTCTAGTGTTTTTTTCAGAATATTCAACATTTAATTTTTTTTTAAAACATCCGTAGGACTGTCAGAAAAAGGTAATTTTTTTGTTTGATTTTGATAAATGCTAAGCCTACGGATATTAAAGAAAGCATGTCAACAATGTTTTTTTTTTAATTTTTATAAAAAAATACTTACGGTAAAATAAATACGTATGATTGTAAATGACTTAAAAAGTATATTTTGTATTCACCACTTTATTAATATACGCAGATATCATCTACATGTTTCGAAAGCGATGTTTTCTTCAACAGGAATGTATTCTATATATTCCTGATGAAGAAAGCATCGCTTTCGAAATAATAATAATAATAATAGTAATTGGATGATTTGTATAGCGCCGTTTTTGTGAAAAATCACCACAAAGGCGCAAAAGAAAAACATGTACATAGATATCTGTGTGTAGTAATAAAGTGGTGAACACAAATCTAATGTTTTAATTAATTTTTAATAGTGACCCCACAAATTGAATACCAATCCTTTGAAGAAATTATAAAAGAAGCAAGTACAGCTAAAAAAGCGAAAACCTATGCTTGTATTTACCAATGGAATGTAATAGATATCTTTCATTGAAATCTTTTTTCATTCTGGTTCATCCTCATTCACGTTTTTCTACACCTTTCCTTTTCTGACCCACTTGGATCGATGTTTAATGCAAGACATATTCAGTCTGGCACACTTCGATCTCAGTTCGACTCGTAAATAAATTATCCGTCACTTCCTTGTGCCAAATCGCGGGGTTTTCTAAATGCTTGCACTGTTTCGTTCTACATTTGGATAACACCGGTCAGTGGCGTGGCGACCAAGTCGCGGACCCCCGGGCAGGCTTGTAAACTGGCCCCTCCCTCGTACTTTCATTAGTTTATCTTCCTGCCAAATAAATGAAGAAGAAAAGAGGGCGTTGTAATCGTTTATTATTTCACATGGCAACAACTAGATGCTTCAACGATTATTCGTTTATTAGTCGTTATGTTACAGGTGCACATCTTTCACATTTTTCACATAATTTTTATTTATTTGAAACACACGTATTATTCAGCAATAAAATATAAGAAAGCTTCGACTGCCCAACTGGGAACAATTTCTGTTTTAGGACTCTCAAATTTACAGGTTTCGTTCATATTAAGTGCCATTATACAACAAATATAAGGGGAACAAGCTAGTATTGACATAGTATGGGAATATAATGTATCTAGAAAAAACTTATGAACGTACTTATGAAGAGGTGATAAAAACAAATATTATATAGTAAACAATTATGTATATGTGTTTGATAGGTACTGGTTGGTGCCATGAGGAAAAAATGCGTTTAAAATTGAGTACTAAAAAAAAAGATAATATTATTGAGTAATATTGATAAGATTGAATTACGTATCACTCAACTTTATGAGCCGACGAGGAAATCATGGATGCAGCCCATCATGTATACACGGTTAATTTTTTTTGTTATTTTGCAAAAGAGATGGCTGTACATCAATAATTTAACATTCGAATTTATTGTTTTTAACGCTTTGTAAAGGAGATAGTCACAGACCATATAAAACATTTAGATCCCCTAACACAAAAGGGGACGAAAATAAAACAAGGGAGGCAAAGGGCGAGCTATGCTTGCCGCCAATTTAATAAAAATAGTAAATAAGTGAAAACAAAAGGTTCGACTTGCACTCAAAATCACGCGTAACGCGTGGACGGCATTGAAGTGGCCTGGGGCCCAAGTCTGTATTTTTTGCGTTAGTTAACGCGAGTTAAATCGGCCATAAACAAGACATTTTGACAGTTTGTTGGTACGTATCGCGCTAACCAATTAACTTTGTGTTTACGTTAAGAGACAATTTCGTAACGCAAACGCAAGAGACAACGCTGCGTTTTTGAAAACTATCAGAATGCGTTATTGATGAACAATTTAACATGCGTTAACTAACGCAAACGATACAGACTTGCCCCCCTGGTGCCCAAATGGGTGTCACGTGATCTATGCTTCCAGCCGTCGAAGTGGTACTTACGGCGAGTCTATTAATTCTGACGTCAGTGGAGGTAACTGTATGGAAATGTTTATTTAATTTTTTATAATGCTCATATAAAAGAAGCCTTTTTTTATAAGCTATCAATAAACACTTGTAGAAGCATGCACTTTATGCAAAAAATAAATTGTTTTTCCATTTTTCAAGTCGAAATAGGGAGTTGGATATTAACCTCACATCTTAATATGTTCCAAATTCAGGGTTACCATAGTAATAAGATGTTTTCGTTCCGCTTTAAGAAGTTTCTTCGTTTTATTCACTAACTATAATTTAAGCATAGTTATAACGCGTTTATTGTCGACATTTTTAACTTCACTTGCAGACAGTTTATCGACTGCGTATTGTATAACCAACTAGCCCGCGCGCTAAAAAATCACGGGAAATTATAATTGTAGGATTCGTGAAACTGGAAATTTTAAGAGGGACAACTGTGCGTCCTGTTTCTTCCTAAACTTAATTTAGGATTTGAGGCAAAAATACTCACCTAAACCTAATGATTTTTTTTCCTCATCAAACGGTATAGTAAATATCTAGTACGGATTGGAGGAATTTAAAAAAAAATGTTTTGAACTTACAAAATTAAGGTCATTAAAGTAATTGAATTTTTGCGATTTCAGATGCAACTTAAGCAATTATTTAGGAGCTAATGTGATTTAAAAAAAAAAATTTACCACTTCTACTATGAAAATTCAAGGAACTAGAAACACAACATTTGGACACAAAAAGCTTCTGATACTATGGTCTTTAACAAAATCACACTATCCTTCAAAAATCACAACAACCATAATACATTTAAAAATCAAATAAAACACTGGATACGCTTCACAGGGAGATCTGAAGTAGAAAATATATTAACACCAAATATAGACTAATTCAGAAACCACTCTACACCACACCTCACCGTACAATTATTTTTTTTTTCAATCTCGTCAATTTATTATAATATAATTTCATATTTTGTAAACGAAATCCTCAGCACGGGAAATTCCAGTGAGGATATCATTATTTGTTATTTTGTTACAAAACTATAAACGAAACTCACTTCTACTACTTGTTTGTGTATATTTTGTAACATTTCTTTTTCCATACTTTTTTTGCTCCACGCTTGTAAACCTCTTAAAAATTTGTTGAATAATCCTCTTATAGGGACCATGATAAATCAATAATCTGGAATTGACATATATTATACGTGACGGCCTACCACCAGTTTTTGTCTGCGCGACTCCCGCAGAATGTTGATTGTTCATTTAAATACTTGGCGGTGGTCCAAATAATATCCAATGATCGAGACTCGCCCCACCCCGGGGCGGCTGCCCGCGGTTTCCAGACGACCGTTACGCCACTGATGCCACCTCCTATACTGATACTAGTCCGTATTATTACTGGGCGATAACGTATTGAGTATGCGTTATGGTTTCATGGTTCTCATCGCCACGTGTATCTGGTGTATTTCTGTTGCCAAAACAGTCAGATATTTATTATCTAAACAGATTCGTTGTAGATGGCGCTTCCGTTTATCTTATTAAATCGAGACGCACGGTTTAATTTAAATTTTGAGAGTTATCAACCAGCGGCGTGCACAGAGTTTTTATTCAGGGTAGGCAGTAGCAAAAAATGTGAATTAATTGATATTTTTAAAATTTTGCACAGACGTGGTACGTTTTAATTTCTTTTCGTAAAATCCATCACTTTGTGGTTTGACATCATATTTAATAAAACAAACGCTTTGTTATAAACCACGAATTTATTTTATTTTTCGACAACCGGTATCGCTTAGCTCAAGCTTCGTAGGGGGAAATATAGAAACTAAATATTAATTGTTTTTGTGTTTAATTCGTGCAACTCCACTTAATTTATTTTTTTAAATTTGTTTAAATCAAATTTATTAATGTTATTATTAAGTTCTGCAAAAGTATTTTTAGTTTTTATTATTGTGACATGGCCTTGAACGCCAAAACAGCTGTCACTATAATAAAAACTGAAAATGCTTTTGCAGAACTTTATAATTTTTTTATATGAATACCGCACAAGAGTCCCAACTGGTACCAACCGTCTGGAGCCAGTGAGACTATGGCATTCCCATTTGGGGAATGTTGTGAGGCTGAAGGTATTGGGGAGGGGAAGGAGAAGGGGAAGAGGAATGAGAAGGGGAAGAGGAATGAGAAGGGGAAGAGGAAGGTGGGGAAATACCTTGCTATTCAGATCTGGTCACCAAACACGGCTAAAAGCCATTTCAAGCAACGTTTCAATTCTGAATGGTGGTCTTTCACCAGGGCGATACTGAGAGTATCTTCCACTCTGGAACGTGCGCAAATATACTACATATTATTTTTAAATGAATTAATTGTGAAACAACACAAATTAACTAAATAAAAAATACTTCCGCACGCCGGGATTTGAACCCGCGACCTTCGGATTCGTAGTCGAGAGCCTTACCCCTCGACCATGGAGGCCGTCAAAAGGAAATGCTTTCGAATGTAAATAATAAGTAGAATAAGTTAATTTCTCTTCATTTTTTTTAAACATACACACATGTTCTTGTGATATTTGGAAACGGTTAGTATTTTAAATCGCGAAAAATAGATCGCAACCCAAATAACGTTTGTTTTTTCGCTTGCGTTTTTCACTCTGTTGAATCTTTTTATAACTAGTCCTTTGTTCAGCGGAGCTTTAATCCAGTCGAATAAATCTCTTGTTGATCGTAAATTTGATCGTTACTTGATCGATAGTTGCGTTGGGAAGAGCGTAGTTTTGCATTTGAGCACTAGAGGTCACTAAAAAAGAGACATGAATTTTTCTTTTGACTGTTATTTATTTCTTGAACTTTTTGTCAAGAATGTTAATTTTCTTTTGAAACCTGTAAATTATCACAAAATTTTTCAGGAATTCGGGAAATTCTTATTCAGTGCCCTAAAATTAAAAAAAAAAACCATTAGTGAGTGTTTGAGATTTCCATATCCAAGGTAATCCTCGGAAAATTGTCAACAGGTATTAAATTTAATATTTCTCAATTATTTTTTCTCGGAAGACCGCGGTGATGAAATTTATGTAATGAAATAAATAATTGCCATTTATTCATATTTTAGACAGCTTTTTAGCACTGATTCCATAATCTGACTGAGTCCTAACTGCTCGAGCCACTCGGACTATGGCATCCCGAATTGGAGTATGAACACTTCTTTTGACACTAATCTTCAAATTATCAATAGTAGAGAAAGATAAAATCTTCTTCTCTATTCATAAAATAAACATTCATTTTGAGTCTTTCCGTCCTCAATTTTATCGACAATTGTTCGACAGGTTTCGCTAAAAATAGCACAGTTTGTTCTTGTCAGCGCCGGGAAGGTTTAGAGAGTAGTTTGAATGACATCCAATATGTAAAACTGATGCTATAATGTTTTGAAATTAGTATGAAAAACATTGAACCGAGATCCGGATTCGTAGCGAAGGATCGTAACCACTCAACCACGGAGGCTGTCAAATAAATAAGATTTGTTCGTTTAGGGCACACAATGGCAGGATCCAACTTTAGATTGACAAATAAATAATTTAAGAAACGGAAACGGAGAGAATTTGATTCGTTATTATTTCTAACTGAACTAACTTCCTGTGAGTAATTCAAACGCGCTCCCTGCTCCTAGAGTCGGCGATCTTCCCGTATTATTTTCATATAATTGATATATATATGTGTTGCAGACGGACAAAGCTGAGAGTGGTTTGTGAATGCGACCCGCCCGAGTCTATTTTGGACGACCCACGCCCTACTCGAGTTCTTTTTGTTTTTGCCGAAGTGTTTGTCTAACTTTTGTTTGAGGAGTGATTTTGATATTTCCATATTTCCAGCGATCTCGCTCTTTCATTCTTCTTTTCCTTCCTCGTCGTTATTGATCTGATTCGATGAAAGGACAATAATGTTGTGCGCGAGAGGGAACAACATATGCTGCTTTTATAATTGTATTAGTAATGTAATAACCCACAAGCAAATGCTTCTAATGGAAGAGTTGTACTTTTATTTATTTCTTTAAACGCTCAGAGGGCTTTTACATCACTTTTCTTTTTAAAACATGCACAAAAGTTAATTACACTTGACATAAGAATAAACTGCACCAAAGCTAAAAATACGCAGGAATATAAAGGAAAAAAAATACAATATCCACAAGTCAATGTTAATATTAGTAACAAATAAATAAATAATGTAAGTTGTACTTAACAATAATTTAAAAATTAGGGAGAAATAATTCGTTCATACTTTTTTTGAAATTTGCAAAGTTCAGATTATTGTCAAATATATCAATATCATTAAGTATTGGTTACCAAGACTGTGCAACCGTTGAATTGGGGAATTCAAGCTGTAGTTGGAACGGGATATACATATGTAACATGTCAATGTTTGGCTTGTAGTTCGTTTAGGTATTTATAGGTTGATTAAATTCACGAGTTTAGAACAATCGAATTTGCTATTTAATAAATTTAATTAAAACATTAGGTCGTTTATTTTCCGTAGTTTTTATTTTTATTTTTATAAAACAACTGTAATGTAAATATTTTGTATGTATAGCTTGACTTTTAATTAAAAATATTTATAATTTTGGAACTACAAAATGTCATTACTATGACAACACCAAGCTACTCACTTCACCTTTGAAATGTGTTCTTCACATTGAAATGTTTTCACATATTCGCGTTTGACAGTTTGTTTTTAAGAATCAACGGAAAATAACAAAATTACTTTTTTAACGCTTTTTTTTATTTAATTCATAATTTTGATATGCGATGTTGTATTTATATATCTAACATCTAATAAATTCATGGTTATTTTGTTACATGAAATTTGAGATATTCATAATATGATATTAAATCGTCTCCTTTCAGAAGGTACCACTAATTTCTGAACACCGTTTGGTTAAAGTAAATAATATGCACTTACATTTGTGTAATATTTATAATAAAACCTTTTAAACGATCTCGACCTTAGCAGGTTAAGATCCCTTTCGGTTGACAGACTAAGACTGAAGTCCTTTGCACAGACACAAACTCATAGCTTCACTAGTAAGAACGTTTACTTATTATTATTTACTCACTACTTGTTAACAAAAATGTGGTCACCCTATGATTGTACAACTAGATGCTGAAGATTTGAGTAATTATCGCCCCGTGTCAAATCTTCCATTTATTTCAAAAGTCCTTGAAAAAATTGTGATCAGGCAGATTACCGACCATCTGGCGAAAAATGAACTACTTTCAAAATACCAGTCAGCGTATAGGAAGCACCATTCTACAGAGACTGGATTATTGCGCGTGTTGTCAGATTTGATGCTTGCAAACGAGTCAGGTAAGCTAGCTTTGCTATCATTATTAGATTTGAGTGCAGCATTTGACACCATCGATCATAATATATTGATCGATAGACTGGAAAAGACTTTTGGACTGGGTGGCGAAATCATTCAGTGGATTAAATCCTACCTCTGTGGCCGAACCCAATCTGTACAAGCGAGTGGTAAAAACTCTCCCTTTGTAACCCTTACTTCTGGAGTCCCCCAGGGTTCAGTGCTGGGACCCCTACTTTTTATTTTGTTCATCAACGATGTTACCAAAATAATAGAATCATTCGGACTTCTTTCCCATTGCTATGCTGACGATCAGCAAATCTACTTCTATTGTGCACCGAATGAGAAAGACAAATTAAAGGAAATTACTGTCAAATGCATTGCCGCCATTACAAAATGGATGTCTTCGAACAAATTAAGATTAAATCCATCCAAAACAGAATTTCTTTGGACAGCAACAAAAAAGCGCCAATCAATGTTAGACAAATCTCCTCTCACTACTTCGGGCTGTAACATCATCCCTAAAACAGGCGTTAAACTTCTAGGTGTGCATCTAGATGCAGATCTATCACTCAAATCCCAGATTAACAAGACAGTAAGCGCAGGTTTCTTTCACCTGCGCCAAATCAAATCAATACGGAGAAATATTCCAGCTAATGGCGCAAAGATGCTGGTAAATTCTTACGTTGTTTCTCGACTTGATTACTGCAACGGCATATACGCAAGTCTCCCAAAATATATACTGACAGACTTCAGTCAGTTTTCAATGCTGCAGCAAGGCTGATAACCGGCGTTTCCAAATACTCCCACATATCTCAACATCTGCGGAACCTTCATTGGCTTAAGTGTCCTGAGAGGATCCAGTTTAAACTATGCTGGATGGTTTTTAAGGCGATACACGACATGGCACCACCCTACTTGGCGGAACTATGCACTCCAAACGATGTCAACACTAGGCAATCATCTCTTCGATCAGCGTCTTCAACAGCCATAGGAAGACTCTCAGTACCTAAACGCAATCCCAATACCAATTTCGGAGACCGAGCTTTTGCGGTGGCAGGCCCAACAGCCTGGAACAAACTCCCTTCATATTTGAGAAAAATCGACAGCTCTACTGAATTCAGAACAAAACTAAAGACTCATCTTTTTAAATTATCGTTTCCAGAATAACGACCCCATTGGTCTAATGGTGTTTTCGGGTACTCAGTCCAAGAGAATTACTTATATTCCTATTTACCTTCTACCGCCCAGACTACCTTCTTTAATTTCGATAAAAATTATTACACTTTTGGGTGCTCTACCACTGACAGCACGAGCAATAATCATACATGTATTTATATTATTATAAATAGGTATGTTAGTTGTAAGACTCTAGTTTTAAGCCATAGTTGTACGTCATTTTGCAGTATTGTATACACAATATGCACTTGGTCATAGATATGTATTAGTTTTAAATGGGTACTGGGTTTATATATGTGTTAGGTTTTTATTCTAGTTATGCCTACTTAAGTTTAAATTGTCACTAGCTATAACTTTTAGTTGGTGAGTGACTACCTATAAGCCGTAGATGTGAGTCACTAATTGTAGGTCTCAGTAGTTAGTCCCTAGCCATAAGTCTTACTTATATGCCATTAGTAATAAAGCTTAACTGTAAGGTATTGGTTGTATATGTTATTTTATTAATTGTAAAGCGCCTTTGAGGTGATTTTCTCACGAAAACGGCGCTATAGAAGTTATCCAATTATTATTATTATTATTATTGTGGCTAATTGGAACACAGATACTTTATGATAGTTATTTGGATTACAATGAAATTATTATTATTTTATTTTATTTTAGTACATAAAACAGGCAATATGCCCAAAATTTATTACATACGTGAATGTATTATTGTTGTAATCTATAAATGTATGGCCCAAATTAAAGATTTACTGTAGATTTTATAGTTGTTTGTAGTCTGAATAACTTTTGTGTTATTTAAAAAAAAAATTATAATATATTGTTTCACTAAAATAGTAACGCCGCTCATTTCAATACAGGACTGTCCTAGTGAGATGTGTGGCTAATGTTTTATTTTTTTATTTTTTTTTTATTTAAGAATAAATAAATATATATTGTATACATAAAATAAAATACACTTATCCTACTATGAGCCTGTATCCGTGCAAAAATCCTCAATCTCAATCTGCCTAAAACAATTACTCTGTCTTGGCCTCTTTTTGTCGTATGCTCACGATTGTATGGACCGTTGTGTTTTTTTGTTTAAACTTACTATGATTTTCCTATAAGTTATATTTGTGTTGCCATTTAAAAGCTTCTGATCGCGGCGCCGTTTATTTTTGTCTACTTTTTAATGTCAGACTGTACCGAAAAGTTTCAGTAATAAATAATTTAATTTTTTAAATGTGTTCTGTTTTACGGGTATCTACTGAAACGAAATAAATTATTTATCTTGGGCACCGGTTGCATCAACCGAGTTTCTCGCCGTTTGTATTTTCAATTTATTAATTTGTTTGTTTTTCTTGTTCCAGGTAAGTTCCGTACGCTCCGCACGTTAGGATCAGTTCTTTTGCTGGTTGGATTCATTCACCCATTCTCAGTTGGTAAGCGATACGTTTTGTAATAGCCATGTTTCGACATATCTGATAGAATCCCAATTCTGGATTGGCGGCGAAGTTAATCTGGAGAACCACGTGAGAAAAGGTTGATAGGAAGGACTAAAGAAACAGGATGATGTCACGGAAATTGAATAGGCCTACCTTGGTTCGTGGATATCCTCTAGCTTCTTACTTCACCTCACTGAAACTTCACTGGAATCCAGAATTGGCCAGTTGCTCCGGTCGCGGCGTTGAACACATTTTGTTACTGCGCGACGAGGGGTTTGAAGTCGAACTGAATTCGGAACTATTTTCTTCCGGTGACAAATGAGATCGGATCGGGGGGGAGGGAGGTAGGTAATCAACAATTATGCATTTAAGATGCCAAAACAAGTCAGGTATTTCCTCACCTTCCTCTCCCCTTCTCCTTCCCCTCCCCAATACAATTCAGCTTCAGAACATACCCCAATTGAGGATTCCATGTCTCACTGGCTCCAGACGGTTGGGACCATTTGGCACTCTTGTGCGGTAATATAAAAATAGCTATTTTTTATTTAGTGAAAACGTTTCATTTTTCGTGAAGAGTTCAATGAAATATGAACGCTCTTATGCCAAATATTTCAATACAACTCGGGAATGTTATGGGTTTTTTTGACGAGCTTAACCTATGTCCCTGCCACTAAGTTCTCTATCTGCCAAGGTTGTAAATCTTGGACCTTCCTTATTGGTGGATTGAATATGTCGAGAAAATCTTGACGTGGATGAAACGGCGTGATGATGGTTAGTTAGTTGAATAGTACAATGGTCTAGGGAGGCTTAAATATCTCTACAGTAAGATAATGAAGGCTGTTTACTGAAAATTTTGTGAGAAAATAGGAATGAATTATGCGGTTAATATCATTTATAATTTTGACATTTCAAATCATAGAAACAATTAGTTAAATTTGGGAAATTCTCTATTTTTGGTTGCGTTTGTTCCACTGAGTTAAGAACTGTAAGAGAGCAGCCACATAAATTAAAATGATTGTAACAAAGAATAACATTGGATGAAAAATACTAATAACTAATGATAATTTTGCTATAAATACTGAACACCGTAAATAATTTAATTTTTATAATAGGTCGTATGAATACATATCACCTATATTACACGTGTTGTCTATGATTCTTTTTTCTTTGCAAAGCCAAACTGTCATCGCGATGTTTCAAATTGTCAACGACCGCTGTTTTATTTTACGCGGGTTTTATTTACCAGTTTATTTTTGATAAAGTCCTCCACACCAAGGAGCATGGTTCCATATGTGAGGACCTTGCTTGTAAATAGTATTTTTGATTTGCTGGAATCAGTGTATTGTCTAAGGACCGACTGATATACCGGCTCTTAGATCCAAAACACAATTTCCTGCAAATGAAAACCAAACAAATTGAGTCAAAGGCTAGCACAAAACCACTGAAGAGATAAACCCCTAGAAGTGTGTTGTGCACGTGTCGACGTTCCTGTCCCCGAAGTAGGCTCAAATACTTCTATTGAAATTATTATTTTCTTATTTCTATTGAAATTGATGACGTTTTCAAATATCGATACTATTTTTTGAACTGCTTTTCAATTTGATTATCCCGTCTTGGGTCTAGGAGTCGACAGGTCTAATGGAAATTGACATCAGGTTACCCCCAACTGGGTATAGCTCACATTTCTTGCGATCGTCTGAGGAATGTTTAAATTGTCGATATCGTTAGCCCACATTCGAAAACACGAAAATGGTTGAATTATTTTGTTCCAACATTTTCACGACGTCAAATCAGACTAACAAGACATGAATAATGATAAATTGTCCTTCAACCTTCTCTTCTTCCCATTTCAGTCATCCATTTATATAACACACTTCGTTTGTGCAGTGGCGTGTTGCGCAAGTCCCCGGGCCCCGGTCCTAAATACTCAATGAGGGATGTTTAAATGAAAACATGTCAATTTCCCCAAAATAAATAATCGATTAATATTCAAAATCAATGACTTCTGACATGTCAAATAATTTTCTCAACACAACCAAGCAAGGTTCCCGAAAGAGGAAATCGGTTCCTATTTTCTCCCATGACAAATGTTCTCAACACTAACAAACTATGTTTTTAAAAGAGGAAATCGGTTCCCATTTTCTCACATGAAAAATGTTCTCAACACTAACAAACTATGTTCATAAAAGAGAAAACCAGCTCCCATTTTCTCACATGACAAATGTTCTCAACACTAACAAACTATGTTTTTAAAAGAGGAAATCGGTTCCCATTTTCTCACATGACATATATTCTCAACACTCGAGCAAGATTCCCAAAAGAGGAAACCAGTTCCGGTTTTCTGAAATGTTCTCAACACTACCAAGCCAGGTTCCCGAAAGAGACAACCGGTTCCTATTTCGATTCTTTTGGCAAAAATGTGGAGATGAATCTCTTCTTTTCAATATGCGAGTTTTTTTTCATTCTTATGCCATCGAGGCAGTGTTCAATTGTTTTATTATAATCATTAACCCAATTCAAATTACCCCACGCATGTCGTTTTTTTCTTCTAAATTGTAAAATGCAAAAACCCTGTCGTTTGACGTGACGCCCCTGCAAACCTTCCACCTCTCATCTTTCCTCTCTGATTATTCACTGACACCTCTGTCTTCACTTCCAGTCTTCCTCCATTGAGCGGGCGGGACAGGCGAGGGGTGCGGAGGACGTGCTTTGTCATAAGGCTGCAGGATTATGCCCCGCTGCTAATGGCAGTCAATGAGAGTTCGGCTTTATCTAAGCCCGTACATTAGCATTCTGCCGAGCAGCGCTGTCCCGTCACCTCCTCACTTGTTCTGTCGCCTCGGTATCTCTGGAATATGCCGGGAGTAGTTTTAATGCGATTAAGAAAGGAACACTTTGTTCGTTTATTATTTATTGCCTCTGTGTAGTGTGAAACTGACAGAGGAAATTTGAAAGTAGTGGGAATAAGATTCTTGAGGCGTATGTGCAATAAACTATTGCATTTTAATATTATGCCGATTCGTGCCAGCACTAAAAAATGGCCGTAAACGTCACTTTGCTGGTTGCTAACTCTAGCAATACCACAAATGATTTATCTGGAAATTCTATATTTGTAGTTGGGACAATGTATAAGGTTTCTAAAGACAAAAATCCTTAAATTATATCAAACACATCTAAAAATTTCTGAACATTAGGTACGGGTTGAAAACCGGTGTAAGTAATTTTGATCGTTTTACCTAAAATTCCAGTACGTATTTCATATATAATTTTAAATATTACGGTTTGAGTATTGTTGTATTTTGAAACGTTATACATTTTACTGATTATCCATATAGAATTAAAAAATAAATCGTTCGTAGTGTTTCTAGAGTAAGCAACCTGCAAATTGCGTATATTTTTGTGCTGACCGTTAATCTAAGCCCAGCATTCTGCCGAGAAAAGCTGTCCCGTCACCTCCTCACTTGTTATGTTCCCCCGGTATCTCAGCTAGGAGTTTAAATGGGATTAAATGATCGGTAAGGTCGAAAGTAGATTTACTGTAGTAAAATGAGATCCCTGAGTCGTATGTGTGATAAAACCAATTTGCAACTCGGTTCCATTTTTATTATTTTCTGTCTATGTCAGACCTAACCTAACCTAACCTAACATAAATCTTTAGGTTATCGTAAAATAAACATAATATTATTGAATACGTGAAAAGTTCACTTAGCGTTTTACCCGTTGCACACAGTGTACGTGACCTTCTATATAAATAACCGATTTTTTTTTTTTTTTAAGTTCGTTTTCACAGTTAAATCAATTCTCAGGGTATGATTTTTTTAAAGCCCACCAAACGGTCGGAATCCGAGCGATGACCGCGTGACGTCACACAAGCGTAATATAGTCCCAATGTTTTTTTTTATTTACTTCTAAATAACGATTTATAAATTCTAGATATATATATAATCAAAGTTATGTATTTAGATTCGACGTTTGTTGATCTATATGAATATATTTTATTTTGCATGACAGATTGCGTCCATTTACTATACACACACAGCGCAACAAACAAAAATACATTTCATGACAAAAAATAATTTACATGTCTCGTGATACCTTCGCAATTTATATTTAAAATATCAAGATAGATGTTATTTAGCAGCACCGTACCCCACATCTCGCTGTTCTGATCCAACACTGCTGTTGTACAATGTGGTATGCATATCAGACCGCGGTGCCGGCCCTGGCGGTAGTTATTTGGTACAAAGAACTTATAGCACTCCAGAAGGTATGGACTTTCTACCAAATTATGTATGATTTTGTACGCTGTTACTGCAAGGGCCCCACTCCCAGACTGGAGACTTTGGTAGCACGTCTCAGAGATCAAATCTTCATGGTGCATAAATTGCGGGTAGTCGCCGCATTCTCATATATAGATATCCGAGTTTTTTTTTTGAATTTGTTTTAATATTTCTACATACTTTTTCTGGCCGTAGTCAAGAACAACTTATACGCAATCAAATGGAATCATCACGACAACTGGTAGAAGTTGAAGATAACTCCTGCTCAGCAAATGGTACAAACCTAGTTTGCAGTCGAGGACACACACCTGAAAAAATCGGCGATCTCTGTCTACACATACATGCGAGTATATACAACAAAAGTGTACTCTAGTTTTGACCTTATAATGCAGTTGAACATAACGTTTTGAAGCCATAATATTGTGGGGGTGGGGGTAACACATAACAACATCAAAACTTTCCTCCAAACCATTCATTATCCTGGCCAACGCTGGGTACTTCCGCTGGTTATCATTATAAAGCAGCTTGACATTTCTATGGGTACGTATTTTCTTTTCATGTCGATCATCTTATTTCAGTTTAACCTTTCAGCGGGCATGCTGAATAATTTCCCTTGAGCGAGCGCTTGTCGTAAATTTTACGTCATCAAGTTTTCGCAGTGTTGTGTTTTCTTTATTCAAATGTTAGGAAATTACTGTAAGATTATTGGGCCGAGGGCCGACCAATCGATGACACCCAGGGCCTTACTAGGCGAGGGGAAATGAGGACCGGGGTTAACGTCTGGTAGGGTTTCGTAAATACTGAGCGGGGGGGGGTATCTGTTTACCATGTCACATTAGAGTTATGGTTTAGTCACAACATTTAGAGAGCTCGTGGTGAGAGGAGCGCTGGAACTTTCACACGACCCGTTCTGTATAAAAAGAAACGATATAAATGATAAATAAATAGAAAAAGTAATTTATTCAATATACTTTACGCTCAACGGAAATTTCCAAATATCAATGAATAATATAAACTTCTGAGCACATCCGGTACGTTTATAGTTTAGAGAGACACTGACCGTCGAATAGCTCGGAGCTCGACACTTGTGACTAAGTGGTGAGAGTGGAGGAAGCGATAAGGATCATTTGTCGTAAATTTTACGACAGTGCGCCCGCTGGAAGGTTAAGAGGAACGGCTGCCTGTTTCGTGCAAGGCCAAAATACCCATCCAAACTGAATGATACATTTTTTTAAATTAAAGGTTTAGTAAATATCTAGTACGAATGAGACGTATTTTATTTATTTGAGCCTTTTTAAAACTAATTGTTTAGTAAATATCTAGTACAGATGAGAAGTATTTTATTTATTTGAGCCTTTGGTTTAACCGCGCATTTTTTTTGACGAGTCTTTTTATGAGCCTAGAAAAAAAATTATAAAAAAATGTTTCAAGCGCAAAATCTTCTACTTATGAAACTAGAAACCTTTATGAAATCTTGTCAAATTTATTAATTGATAAACTAAAGTTCTTAAAAACTTAAGACAAGA
>JAHDVE020007315.1:0-16070 GCA_022606495.2 Halesus radiatus | reverse complement strand
TAGTGAGAACTATAAACATAAATTCCTTAATTATTTCAATAATAATATTTTGGGTAAATAAGTCTATTCTCCGATGCAGCGGCTAAGTTCAAATGTCTGCCAGTTCAGAGTTATACTCCCATGAAAGTGATTGGATGAACATTTGAAATATGTCATAATAGTAACTTGTTTTTAAAAATACCTATCCATTTGTGTATATTATTTCTATTGAGGTTTGAACTCAAAACTTCCCATTCTCCTTTGCTTCGTCATTTTAATGTAAATCCACGTCAATAGAGCTCTGCATCAAAATTTGAGCGTTTAATATTAAATTATGTATGATTCCAGCTTCCAGGTTTGAGGAAGGTCCACACGAAGACCAATTCGTTGCTGGACAATGTCCACGGCTGCTGGGACCGCCTCATCAAGGAGGTGAAAGTGGACACTCGGGTCTTCCCGGAGAAGAGTCATCGCTTTACGGCCATCTACTCTCGGGATAAGGAATACCTGTAAGCATCATCATCTAAATTAACGGCGGATGCGGTCCAGGCAAGTCTGTAGGCAAGGAGGTCCGGTGGAGGAATGACTTGAAAGGCCGAAATACGCCTTTTAGTTAGCCCCGTTGCTTGACCACAGATAGAATGTTTGACCGTGTTGCGGTAATACGGCTCGTGCGGAGTCCCTTGGGTCCCTCGTTTGTCGCCCACCAGCGTACCGATACTTATTTATTTTACAAGTTGTTATGCATTGCTGGATAGAAACATTGGTAAAGAGGGGGGATCCGGCGGATGTCAATAAGCACAAATAATTTACTTATGTCGCATCCGCAGACTAATAGGCTAAATTAAAAGATTACAATCTAAAAATAAAAATACATCTGTCACGTTCGATAGACCCATTTAACCATTTTTTGATGAAATATAATTTCATTTCATTCCAGGGGGGGTCAGCTATCAAACGGATTTCTTGTTTCTGTACATTGTATCTTCTTTATTTTTCTATCCCTTCGCATTGTCACATAAAACAAAACTTCTGTTAATGAAAAAATATTTTTGTGTCTTTTAGCTTTGACTTCCAAGCGCCGAGGTTCTGGTCCGGTGCCATCTGTTCTAGGATAGTGCAGTTTGTGCTGGACCGTCAGCGCTTCTCCGTCGACCGGACGGACGACTTTGCCTTTGGGGTGGAGCGGCTTATAGCTGAGGGGGTGTACACAGATGCCTACCCGCTGCATGATGTAAGATTACATTGTTACAGTCTGTCAAGAAATTGTAGATGAAAATGGTGGGTGCTGCGATCGCTTAAATGGTTTTAAATGGCAACACCAAGATGGTTGAAAGGAAAAATAATGTATGTGCCTTTAAAAAAGCACTACGGTCCAAGTGAATATTTTTCATATCAATATCAAACGGTGTTCAGAAATTAGTGATACATTCTGAAATTATACATCATTTTCTAAGGAAACTTGTTATTATTTAACTCTGAAGCCCGTCTGTTTCAACGCATGCTATAGTTAAACCACATGCTAAAGTTAAATTTCCCCAAAATGCATTTTTCAATATATTCAACTGCCTGTTTTACGAAACTTCTAACTTTAGCTCTTGCTTTCCGAAAACCTATAGTTACTCGGTGATTTTTACACATTTGACAGTTCTGTTGACGGAATTGTGTGCTTTAACGCTACTTTAGTGAAAAGTGAAAACATTTCGACCACCTGAATACATAATAATACTAGCTCATGTGCACCCGGCCTTGTTCGAGATTATTATTTTTTTGGAATAAAGTTTAGAAATTGTGAACTCTTGCTTGTCTTCTGGGTGCCATAATTGATTTGACAGCCAAAGTAACTATCTCTAAACAAAGAAACCTTAATTTAAAAATTTTATTTCATTCCAAACATTTATTTTTTCAAAATATATCTTAATAATAAAGTTCTTAAGTAGGTATTTACTTGTGTTTTCCATTTCCATGAAATGTTAAAATCAGTGTTTACAAGTGGTATGAGCGATTTAAAAGCGGAAATTAGTCGTTTGAAGATGATCAACGGTCGGGACGTCCTTGTCCTTGACCTTAAAAATGGACAAAAACGTGCAATAAGTGGCAAAAATGGTTCATTCAAGCAGGCGATTGACTATTCGAGATTTTACAGAAGAATTGAACATCTTGTACGGGTCCGTGCTAAGCATTTGAACCGATAATTTGCAAATGAGACGAGTGAGTGCGTAATTTGTTCCCGGACTTTTGACTGATGAACAGAAGAAGAATTGTGTGTCAGTTTGGACGAAATTGTAGGATTGTATTAAAGCAAATCCGGACTTCATGGCCAAAGTGCGATCAGAGTTTGTTTCAAGGGGAACAATTGTAAACTAGGAATATTACAAGGGCTTACTGCAATGTTTGCGAGACGATGTACAGAGAAAGAGACCAGAAAAATTGGCCAATGGCTTCTTCCTTCATCACAACAACGTGCCATGTCACACCTCGCTTCTGATCCTCCAGTTTTTGGTTGAAAAAAAGGTTCTCGTCTGTCCACATCCGCCTTACTCTCCGGATTTAGCACCATGTGATTTCCTCTTCCCAAAAATAAAAACCTTGCTAAAAGCAAAACATTTTGACACCATTCCCGACAGCTGAAGGCCCTTCCGAAAGAAGCCTCAAAAAGAAAGAATCAACGTTGGGATAAGTGCATCATTAGCCGAGTAGAGTACTTTGAAGGAGATTAATTCAAATTTGATGTAAGCTTATTACTTTGTTCGTAATAAAATTATTCACCGTATTTTTTTATCACACCTCGTATGGTATGTTGTCAAATAATCAAAATATTGAAGTAAACCTGCGGTTAATAATTTTTCCTGCGTAATCATTCAAACGGTAAAACAAATCTGCATTTTCATAGATAGTTGTAAAAAAAATCAATGAAATTAAGATACATAATTTAATAATTTATTTATTTATTTTAGGGTGATCTCAGAACTCCTGGCTCCACCAGATACCTCCTCTACACCGAGTGGGCCTCCGTCTCCAAATGTTTCCGCTACCAGCCCCTGGACTATATCAAGGACTACTTTGGTGTCAAAATTGGTGAGTGCACATTCTGAAATACTCACATTTATTACTGTACATTAAATGATTCACAGATTCGTGATTCCCACACAGTTTTTTGTAGTTGCCAAACCGTTTTCTGATGCACCTGTTTTGAATGTTGTTTTACCATAATTGTAATGCCCACTCAAGATTATGAAATATTAGTATTCATTAACCCATTGAACGCTAAGGGCATTAAAATGTCACAATCTACCACAATTTTTTTTTTTTTTTGCTTTAGTGAATAATGTTATTGAATTAGAATAAGATAATGAATGACAATACTATCATTGCTCCAAAAGCAAATGGGCATTTGTTAATTTTATGCACTTTTAAGTTACAAATTTAGTTTTGTTTGTAATTTTTATAACTTGGCAGAAATGCATTTGTAAAGCAAATGCTTGAAAATCACAATGTATTTCATACTATTAGCAGTGGCGTGCATTGCTCTATGGCCAAGGGTAGACTGTGTGTAGTTTTCAAGTTCAGGTATGAATTGTGCATTGAATATTTAAAAATGACATTTTTTTATCATCTTCCGCTGATTATTACGGTCAATTGAATAATTGAGCATACGAGTATCTTACTTAATTCCAGTGGTGTGCATTTCTCTATATCTTCCGCTGATTGCTGTGTCCAACTGAATAAATGTTCCTTACCAAAATCATGGAAAAATACATTTTGATCAGAAATTTGTGGTACTTTTCTATTATCGTTTAATTTATTTATTCGGTTCGTTTTTCAGCTTTTATGGACTGCACGCCACTGCTTAATTAGAAATTAGTCACCTTTTGAAATTTTTATATAATTTCTTATCATTCATTTTTCTTCGGGTAGGCACAGCTTTTCAGCCTTTATGGACCGGACACCGCTGACTAGTAGTAACTGCCCGGCTCTATCTGAGTTTCTACACTTTTTTTCAAAATTTAACAAATAAAAAGGGCTTTATTGATAGTTTAATGTGTATTTCAAAATATGATGGAAATGACATTGTAAACTGAAAATATTTTAGCTTATTTTGGAATTTACATACAATAATAGTATGTGGCTTTATTTGTGTTATGATATCAAACATCAGGAATGATAGTTTAACATCAATATCTTTTTAAACACATTAAAACAATCACCAACACTGTTATTTCTCACAATTGATTAGGACACTATATGAGTGAAAAAATGGGCCATGTTGGGGACCCACAGTCAGTCAATGGGTTAAAAATAATATAACTGACTCACATTTGCTTCCAAATGTAGTGAAAAGGTTGAAGTCTAATGTCATTACTTTTACATCAATAATATTTCTAATTTATTCTCTTTGAAGACATCAATTTTTATTATTATCTGTTCAGATGAGTGAGTGGTCAAGTGGTCCATAATGTTGCTTTTCAATCTGGAGTTTGGAGGTTAGATAATGTTTGATTTTTGTTATGTAGAGAATGTAGGCATGTATGTGTTTTTTTTTCATTATGTTTGTAACTGTGTAAAAATTACCATAATCCTCTCATTCAGTAACATAACAATGTAAATAATTACACAATAACATAAAATAGTTAGAGACAACAAACATGTGAATTTTCCCATATAACGTCTTAAATAAATCTTTAAATCAATGCCAGAAAACTTGAATTTTGAACATTTTCTAGAATATTGTAAATGTATAAAGTTCTTACCTGCAAATTTATTAACAATTTTATTCCGACCTAGACAGTTTCTTATTACATATTATTTGTGTTATATGTACATATTTATGAAAATTTTATAGAATTTAATATTGTTATTATAATGAATTTTGATGGGGCAGAGACTAAATGGTCATTCCAAGAATGTGGACCTAGCACGTTGTTGAATGCTCTGTCCCCAAACATTGTAACATTCATTCAAAGGTAATTTAATAGTACACAACTTTTGACCCTGTACAAATCGCAAGTGCACCCCACTGTAGAATTTGGCAGCCACCTCTGGTCGGGAGCCCCAAAATATTTGAAAAAAATACTTGACTCTGCAGAAACAGGCAGTCCATTTGATAGATTCCCTATGTTAACAAACGGATTGCAATCTTTAGAGCATAGGCGCCAGGTTTGAATGCTGTCCTTGTTCTACTGGTATTTCAATGGAAGATTCTCTGAGGAACTAACTTCATTGATCCCTTCGGCACTGGTGCATAATTGGGAAGCACGCCAAATGCGCGCCCAACATTTGTCACATGAAAATGGGTGGTAATTGTTTCAACACCACAACTGTTTAATGATTTTCCGGCCTCTGTGTTTCCTCCCTCCTACAACATGAGTCTCATCAAGCTCATATTTCCTTTATCTCCCCAAAAAGACCCTCCATACAATATCCTCAAAGATGACATAGGCCCTGAGTGAAATAATATTTCTCGGGGCCTCCTTTGTGGAGTTTTGCTACCATTAAATTTTGAGGACATAAACGAGTGTGGCAGCGAATAAATTAGCATTGATTGGATGCTTTGATAATGTGTTAAAATTATGTAATTTAGACTTTCATTTTCCGCATGTTTATCTCCATAAAAATGCTGCCTGCAGGTACTAGTGTCAAATAAAAATATATCCTATAATAAAGAAAGCTAAATTGTAATTTATTTATTTTTCTGTTATCCAGCTTTGTACTTTGCCTGGCTGGGTTTCTACACCCACATGCTGCTTCCCGCCGCCCTGGTCGGGTTGGCGTGCTTCATCTATTCCGTGGCCACTCTATACGACAATCAACCCAGGCAAGTAATGGATTAAACATTCATTTTACAACTTGTCTGATTTGCTTTAACTGAAGGGGAAAAACTACTCAATCGCTTTAAATCCTTATCTAAGAAAACCAGTTATTTTACTTTTACCATGAGAGGCATCGATCTTTATTTTATAAACGATGGATAAAACCCGAGCTAAACCGTTTTTGGAGATTCCATGCTGAACTTAGTATCACATTTGTGTTGTTTCCAGTGAGGATGTGTGCAATGACGATTCCGAGGTGATGATGTGCCCTTTATGTGACTACTGGTGTGACTATTGGCACCTGAAGGAGACATGCCTGCATTCACGGGTCACCTATCTCTTCGACAACCCCACCACCGTCTTCTTCGCTATCTTCATGAGCTTCTGGGGTGAGTACCATTAATTGTAGTATTGATTTTATTATTATCATCTACATTGTTGTCATCATCGATATCATTGTCATCATCGATATCAAACACAGGATATTAAAAACGAAATTTCGAATTAACGAATTCCCGTGTAATATGAAAAAATAAGAAAATAAAATTCACTGAAAAAGCGAGTCCCGCGGCCGCCTTTTCAAATTCAGGTAGGTATTCAAAGTAAAATCGTAATAATTCGACGTATCCAAATTTCGTGGTTGATTACCGATGCGGCCAGCCCTTCAAATTCAGATACTCAAAGTAAATTCATAAAAATACAGCATTATTTCTGTATAAATAGAATTTTCGCAACTGATAACTGACGCGGCTGGCTCTTCAAATTCAGGTACTTGAAATAAATTCATTAAATTACGACACATTTCCATGTAAATCCAATTTTTGAAGCCGATATCCTTTGCGGACAGCCCTTCAAATTCAGTTATACGAAGTAAATTAGTAAAAAAATGACATATTTCATGTAAATTCCAATTTTCGCATCCGAAAACCGTCACGGCCGTCCCTTTAAATTCAGATGGCCAAAGTAAATTCGTAAAAATACGACCTATTCATCGTGTTGATCGAAAAATCGAGACTGATTACCGGTGCAGCTGGCATGTCTGATTCAGAATTACGAAATAATAATACGAACTAGGACGTTCTATAACCGGGTAAATCATTTTTTTACCGCATTTTATCTCCACGGCCGGCCTGTCACATGCAAATTTATGTAATTTATACATATTTTCATGAAAAATCGACTTTTTTTCGGTTTACATGAACAAATTTTCATACACAGATCAAAATAAATTTCGAATTACGTATAACTGTATTTTTTAGCCAAAATTTCGAATTAAAGTTTTTTTCACATTATCGAGGTTCGAATTAACGGGGTTTTGCTGTATCCTTCTTGCTGTACCACAAGTCCTGCCCAATGGAGCCGTCCCAGTTTTATAAATCTTCTCATCAACGATTCTTCAAACAATAGCCATTATTCTTGGTTTTACCTCGTTCGCCAGATACCATTTTCCTGTATGACTCCAAATATTCATCTTAGTATATTTTATTTACCAAGCAGTTTCAGGAGTACATTTTATTAATTGTTTTCTCGCCCCCCGCAGCTGCCCTGTTCCTGGAGTTATGGAAAAGATATTCAGCAGAGATCACCCACCGCTGGGACTTGACGGGGTTTGATGTCCACGAGGAGCACCCCAGACCCCAGTACCTGGCCCGCCTGTCTCACGTCAAGAAGAAACAGGTGATTACTATTGCTTTTACTAACATTCATAACTTCTTTTGACACAGATACAAATAAAAGTTTAAAAAATTGTGCGGTTGTATCGACATACTCACAATGGCATTGCAAACCCCTCTTAACCTAACTTAACAGATAGATTGTAGCTCTTGTCTCTATATGACAGTCATGTACCCTTTTTTAAATGTACCGTGTACCTCTGCTGTGTGTAACATTATTTCAATTGAGTGATTTGGATCAATTTGTTCGATTAATGCCTTAATGTGTGTATAATTATTGTTTTTAGGTGAATGTGGTGACCAACACTCTAGAGCCGCACGTCCCTTTCTGGCGGATGCGGTTGCCTGCCACAATACTCAGCTTCTCAATTGTTTTACTGCTAGTGAGTACTATTTATATGGCAATGAGCAATTCCCTTTATTCTCAAAATAGTGAATCCTTGCCATGTTCTTCTAACTGTTATTATTTATGAACCGACCGAGAAAACACAACCTGTTTAACCCTTTGCCTGGGTTCACGATGCTGTACTTTCTCACAATACTGGGTCGCGCGAGAGTCATCTGGCGATCCGCTCCAACACTTCTATCTCTCTCACTCCATTGTCTCGCTCTATCGTTTATTTTGCTCATTTCATTTGCGCAGTTTGTGGGAATATACATTTTGCATAAATAGGTTTGCGTACATATTTCCTACAGATTTCAATTCAGCTGGAGCCGTTTAGAACATCAATATCATATATTTTTCATCAGGTCCGACCCCCGTACGAGTAAATACACTTGAGGCAAGTGGCCGTGTCAAAACATTGCCGGAATGTCATATTGCCATTTGTGCGGAGAAGCGAACACGTCGGACACAATTGTTACGAAAAATATTCCCGGGTTACGAATAATCTTACTTGGATGAAAATCTCCTTCTACCATCACTATAAGCGGAAGATATTACTTGTGCAATGATGAAGGATTAAGCCAATAAAAGAATTGAACCCACGATGCCTGATGGGAACTCGACGCAGTTTTCAACTCAGTCACAGACCGGTCAATGTCAATATGTCTTTATGGTCCTGTTCAGATTGGTATAAAACACATTCGGTTTTCATATCAGGTAAAATATTGATCACCGCTCTAGTGGCTGTCATTGGGCATAAAAAAACTTCACAATATTTTTTACTCTCACCTGAATGCAGCTTGTAACTTCAAATGGATAATAATATAAATATGCAAATGTTTGTTATTTTCACCAGGTAAGCCTAGCCCTTGCCGCAGTACTGGCGGTGGTGTTATATCGCATGTCTCTGTTGGCCGCCCTCTCCGTCCAGGGCTCGGAGTCCGTCATCACGAGCTACGCCATCCTCTTCACCACTGCCACAGCCGCCTCCATCAATCTCTGTCTCATCTGCCTCTTCAACTGGGTAAATTCTTTTATTCCTTTTTGTCACCCTGTTACTAAATAAAAGTTTAACATTCCTTGCCGTAGACTCAGAAACAATTAATTATTTTTCCTCAATCAACACTACTAATTATGGGTACCTTGTTGAGGGCAATCTAGTTGAACAAAATCAATTCGGATATTGACATATTTAGTATTATTAACGAAGCTACTTTTAAACAACAAGTTTTGTTGCTGTTTACTTGAAATTTACCTACTTGTTCAGTTTATTTTTATTTATTTTATTCACCATGTTATTAAATCTTGCTGTACAGTGTTTATTTATATTAATACAATGTCAATAATAAAATTTGTGAATTTTTAAAATAATAAATTAATTGAATTTAAAGAAGTCCTTCTATGTCAAACATGATCAATGGCATTTCATCATATCTATCTTCCTGTAACTGCAAATTAAAATATATAATCTTTTCAGATGTACACTTGGCTGGCAGAAAAACTCACCGAACAAGAATTACTCCGAACGCAGACGGAGTTTGACGACTCGCTGACTCTGAAGATTTACCTGCTGCAGTTTGTCAACTACTACGCTTCCATCTTCTACATTGCCTTCTTCAAGGGCAAGTTCGTGGGACGACCCGGCGACTATAGCAGATTCTTTGGCTACAGGCAGGAAGAGGTGTGTAGTATTTTTATTGACTTTCAATTACTTTCTAACTAATTAACCATCTCACCATTTTTTCGCAGGGGCAGATCGACGGTCAAACAACTCTTTTGGCACCGCACCCTTTGCTGCATTAAGTTAATCTGGAATCATATGTAATCCACTTATGTTGAAAGAGGTAAACTTGTTAGGAACGTATAAGTTTACTCTTGGGAGATCCCATGTACTATTTTATGCTCCAAAAGGGAGAACTTCTATATATCAGAACACATCAATCAGCAAAAAAACTCAACTGCTCAACAATGCTGCATTGACCATTGATATTTTCAATATTATTTACAGACACATTTGCGACTATCTTTTGACCCATGTCACTAAATAGTTATAAAACTGCCCCCATGACTTTTTATAGTTTTCCTATCAACCTTTCACTTGTTGCATGTTTGATACTGATTACCATCTCCAGTATTTGTTAAAATCATTAATACACAAATGTGTATTTACTTGTACTTTAATCTCTATAATATATTATTGTACAACTGTTTTATGGAGACTATTAAAATAAATAAATAAATACTCTTCTGTTGTATTGGCTTTTACATGACCCGAGTCATGTGTTTCATTAATTTGATCTCACCTACACAGAATCTAATCTGTTTATCACATCTGCCCTGAGGATGAATAATGCAAAATTGCCTCAAATGCTGGCTCAAGAAGGTGACTCCGCCCAACACAATTCAGCATCTCAAAAATTACATACATACATCGGCAATAGAACACTTGGAGATTCTTGGATGCCTTCAGGAAACATCTCCACTTCTTCTGTTATCCTGCTGTTTTCTTCCAGTTTCTTATGTCTAAGGTTGTGGTATTGACCTTCACACTAGTCACTTAAGTATCTACAAACCTTTGTCTCTTTGGTGGTCCGCTTTCTTCTATTCTTGCTTTGCATTCTGTCCAGCAGAGCCGTCCCAGTGTTATAAACCTCTGACTTATCATGATTGATTTCTCAGGGTATTATGCCGTATTGTGCTTCCCCCTCTCACAATTTCCAGTAATAACAAGCCATCACACATCATCACATCAAACATTTAATGTATTCAGTCAAAAATATATTCAGTGTTAACAATCAAGTGTTTTTATCTTACGAGTTAACAAACCCATCCGCCACAACATTCTCAGTTTATACAATCCTTCATCACAAGTCCAGGATTTACAACCTTATACCAAATCGAGAACTTCAGCGCAGACATGTGATTTGTTTCAAATAGCCTTGCAGCATCCATCATCAGGGCAGATGTACAGATTGTGGATTCGTATAGATTCTTCAAAGAGTTGGTATTGCTCATTCATTTACGTAAAAAGTTAACCAACCTATTTTTATTTTTTTATTTCAGTGCGGTCCAGGCGGCTGCCTCATGGAGCTGTGCATCCAACTCAGTATCATCATGATAGGTAAGCAGGCCGTCAACACGGTGCTGGAGATTGCCATGCCGGCCATGTATCGCTGGTATAACTCCATGAAGACGTGGAAGCACACAGCACAGGCTAGGTAAATATTTATTACAAAATTTCACTTATCTTCAAATGCATTCCCTCAAAAATCACCAGTTCAAAGACTGAACATATAAGGCCATATAAGTACAATCAATTATATTAATCTAGAAAATTATATAAAGTGTGTTTATAGTTTCTGTTTAAAAATGAATGAGTATGTAATTTGTTTTAGTTTCAAAAGTCCTCTTCAGTGGGTGAAAGATTACAAACTGGTGGAGTGGGGCTCCCGTGGACTGTTTGGCGAATACCTGGAGATGGGTAAATTGAATTCACTTTTTTTATGTAACATTATTTTTAAAAAAGGACTCATTTCGAATCCTTGTGGAAACTCTGTAAATAATGTATTTTGGATAATTTTTTGTTTATATAATCTAGAAAGCTTTTCTATTTTACTTATACTGATCAGACCACAATGTTTAAGTGTAACACAGTAGTGAGCTTGACAGCCACCTCTGTTCTGGAACTCTTAGATACTTCAATTACGTCCCTGTTAAAGTGATCCATTCCAGGAAAAGTTACCGTATATCTACCAAAACACGAATTACAAATAAGTGCTGCCGTCTTATGAATAATACATAAATGAATTATGAACATGTTTACCCCTAACAGGGTTTAACAAATGAATATTTATTATTTTACACTGATTTCAATGTAGCAAGACTCACAATCACAGGTCCCATCAGGGTTAAAAAAAACCTTTTGCATAAATCGGCAATTGGTCTGATAGAAACCCTGGGGCCCTAGCACAGTCGATCGATAAAACCCTATATCAATATGATATTGACTAAATCCGTCATCTATGCTTATTAGGCGGTATGTGCGAACATGGTCAACAATTAATATAAAAATATTCCGACAGCCGATAGACGAAGCCCTCGTAATTTGGTGCTAAACTTCAGTTAACTGTAATATAATGTCGATCTTTAAGCAAAGTTACTGGCTTATTATAGAACGGAGGCAAACTAATAAAGCTTGTAGAATTGAAAGATGTCATATACGTGATCAATTGAATCTGTTCGTGCTTGGAGATACGGAATTCAGATAGTTGTTCAGAATAACACGGTTGTCAATGACATTGCAATGCGAGTTATAGCTAAACATCTCATTCACCAATTAAATCATATTAGTGTCAAAAAGTACATGCGGACTGCCAATGTATATTAAAGTGACTGTAATTAATATTACAGTGAAACTCTCTTACCAAGTTTTTCAAGGGACAGGAAAAAAATTCTTGTGGGAAAACTTTATACGTGGGATAAATTGGGCCATTTTTCTAATTCAGTCTTCAATAATAATAATAATTGGATTACTTTTGTAGCGCCGTTTTCGTGGGAAAATCACCTCAAGGGCCTGAAAAAACCAATCTTCTTAAGTCCGAACACTTCTTAAGAGGGTTTCACTGTATTATGATACTTTAGTAAACATTCATTCGACATTGTTAATTTGTTCTTATGTACGTTTGACATTTAGGAATGACGATCCATAGACAGTATTCACCAGTGTTGCTATCATAGGGTGATTTTTCATTTATTTTGTTGTCAATATCGTATTGGCTATCGACTTGCCTAACGAGCGCAACCGTACTCAGGAAATAGATTTAAATTCGTCGTCAGTTAAGCCTATCAATCTGATATTGTTATTTATCGATTTGACAATGCTAAGGCCCCTGATCTTAATAAAAAAATTGCAATTGTTAAAATTTAGATGAAAGATTCCCACTAGTGTTTCTTTTACCTGCTTATCAATGGAAGGTGTTCTGAAAAAATAAGATTTTAGCTGATCACATCTCTTCCAGTACTGCAATACGGCTTTGTCACCATCTTTGTGGCGGCCTTTCCGCTGGCCCCGCTGTTTGCCCTCCTAAACAACATTCTGGAGATGCGGCTGGACGCCATGAAGCTGCTGCGCCTGCACCGCCGCCCGGTACCCATGAGGGTGCGGGACATCGGCGTCTGGTACCGCATCCTCGACTCCATCGGGAAGCTGAGCGTCATCACCAACGTGAGTACATCTCCCTAACTGCAATGGGAACATGATCTGAATATGAGTCAGTTAAATTAACTTATTTTATTATTTACTGCGTTCCCTCACTTATTCTTCTTCTAATGTTCTTTCTTATCGGAGGTTGGCTATAACCAGGATAATCTTCTCCTTGCTGAATGCGGAACTGCAGAATGCCTTCACAAATAAATTATTTTATTTTAAAAGAGGTCCCATTTCACTTCCTTGTGGAAACCCTAAACAAATGTCTCTTGAATTAAGACACTTCTGTTTCAGTATATTTTTTTCTACTGATAAGTATAGGTACTGCTAGAAATAGCATCATATGTTTTGAAAATGAAAACATTACTTAAACTGAACAGCTAGTTCCTCATCCTCAAAACATTTGTTCTTCATTACTTAGTTGTATTATTTGTTTGTTCAGGGTTTCATAATAGCCTTCACGTCGGAGTTCATCCCTCGCCTGGTGTACCGCTTCATCCACTCGCCCGACGGGAGCCTCAAGGGCTACCTCAACCACTCCCTGGCCCTTTTCAACATCACGCAGCTGGAGGTCGGCTCTGCTCCTCACTTCACCTCCTACAACCTCACTCTTTGCCGGTAACGCTAACTCTTACCAATTTATTTACAAATATATGAAATCATGATTACAATACCTTCATAACCTAGTTCTACTTTTCGTTTTCAAGACTTGACCGGTTAACAGGCATCTTCAGTTATCACTCAATTTCTTCTATATTTTTGTAGATATCCGGATTATCGTCACGGACCACTGGAGACTGGCAGATATGAACACACGGCGACATACTGGCATATTCTGGCTGCCAGATTGGCATTCATTGTTGTCTTTGAGGTAACTTCATAATAAATTTTTTATTTTTTGAAATATGATAGCATATTTTTGTGCTTTAAAATTAAATCGTGATGTTACGGGTTCTATTCGCATCTATTCCGACCTTCAGAAATTTGCACAAATTCTCTGTAGAGCTCGGTACTCCGGGAGATGCTCGTGAAGGTCTTGTCCGTCTGGCAATGCGTGGGTCTGGGTCCGGTGAGTGGCGGTAGTCCGATGGTCTAGGTGAGACGGGTAGAGGCTTGAAGTCAGAGCGGAAGTAGGTGGTGAGAGGCGAAGGTGTGGTTGAGCGGATGGTTCCGGGTGATCTGCCTATTTTTGGTTTTTCCGGGGTACTTATAGTCGCCCGCGAGACGTCTGAGACGCCGGACTCACAGCACAACGCACTCAGCGCATGTCCGGCATAGCGCACCAGTACCCCCGTCTCTCTCACACCATCTAACATGTTTATTCAGTCATTAGATTGCATGCAGTATAATAGGTATTTCACACTGCATGCATTGACTGTAGACATATTTTCATACATTTCTAGCTGTGAGTCAGGCCTCGCAACATCATAACATTTATTTTCCTCGGATCGACTCACTTACGAATAATGTGTACAAATACAGTAAAACCCCTATTTTACGTTTTTCAGGGGACTGAAAAAAAAACTTAAATGGAGGGAAAATGTAAATCGGGGGAAATGAAAAAAACAACTTTTTAAAAAAAATAATCTTTGTTAATTTTTTTGGTTGAAAAAACAATACATATTTTATTTTTATAAAAAAAAATCATGTAGGTAGATTAGTTGAGTATTGAAAAAAAACATTTAATTTTTTTTTATTAAAAAATCATATTTGTTGAATTTTTTTGTATTGAAAAAATATTTCATATATTATTAAAAAAATCATGTAGTTTATGTTCATGTTTGTTTAATTTTTTTTTTCTCTAATTTTTTTTCAATTGTATATATACATTTAAAAGTTTCGTTTTGAACACCACAAATGTTACAACTGCGATTTGTTTAATTTGTTTAATTTTTTCTCTAATTATTTTTCAATTGTATATATACATTTAAAAGTTTCGTTTTGAACGCCACCAATGCTCGAAAAATAGGTTTTAAGACCCTCAATGTACTTGGTTCCATAACCCAACTGGACAGATCAGATGTTAAAACATTTTACAAATCGCTAAAATTGAAAGCTGTCGGCCAATCACGCCACGGCAGATAAAAATGTGACAACTGCGCCGGCGCATTGTCATGTGCGTGTCCAATCACGGCACAGATAGCTAAAATTGAAAGTGGGCGGCCAATCACGGCGTTTCGCGCCGTACGGCCGACCAATCACGGCACGACAGATAAACATGTGTCTTCTGCGCTGACTCATTGTCAAGCGCGCGTAAATCACACATTTTGAATATTTTCGACGTAAATTGTGGGAAAAAAACGTAAAAATCGGGTAATGAATGTACTAAAATACATCGGGACTGAAATAATAACACGTAATTGGCGGGAAAACGTTAAATCCGGGGACGTAAAAGACGGGTTTCACTGTAATGGGTAATTAAGCTAGCATGTCCGACACAATATGCATTTATTTTTGCTCTTCGCTAAAGTTTAAAGGTGGGGATGTTTCAATCTCATTTAATTGAAGGTTAAATCACCGATCGCCGCCATTTTGATGAACGGTCCTCACTAAACACTGATTCTCAGCTCATTTCGGCATTTTCTCAAATTTTGATCAACTGTCAAGCATGACTGCTACGCTTGACATGTGTTCAAAATTTTATCAAACGCTGAAATTGACCGATTTTAATTTGTCTGATTTTTAAACCTTAGCACTCTTGGCCCAGTGCCATATCTTAATTTCCAAATCTTCATTTCTATGTTATGTATTACTGTTCGCTTTTCTAATTACCCTTATTTTCACAGAACTTCGTCGCGCTCGTCATGATCATGGTCCGCTGGATGATACCGGACATGTCGTCGGAGTTGCGAGATCGAATTCGCCGCGAAACGTATGTCATCAACGAGATCATCATCAACCGGGAGCGCCACCGCGCCGGCCTGCTATGTAAGTCACAACAATAAACTGATGTCAAATTACCGTTACCGGTCACACCGCAGGTCAGTTGGCAATGCCGTTCGCAGGGTTTGGTGTAA